>JADRCC010572444.1:0-11192 GCA_019843855.1 Hylomyscus alleni | reverse complement strand
AGAGATAGGCTGTGCATAGTAGGTGGGGTTCTGTCATGTTAACAATAAATCAAGAAAATGTCTTCAGACTTGCCCAAAGGCAATCCGATAGAGGTGGTTTCTCCATTGAGATTCCTCGTACCAGATAAATGTAGCTTGTGCCAAGTTGACAAAAAATAAAACAAAATAAAACCTAACTAAGACAGTATCTATCTCTCGGAATCCAGGAAGGAAACTCGGACTCTCCAGTGCTTTCAGGCAGAAAGAGAGGTCAGATGTGTGGACAGCTGTGGCAGAGAACCCATGGTGTTTCAAAAGCATAACAAATTCTTCCTGACACTAATGTAGACCCTATTGGGACTGAAGGACCAAGGAAGAGTTGAAGCCAGACTCACGCACCACACGTGCTGGTAGAAGCCCGGCCGCTCAGCCCCGGGCAGACCAAGGCTGGCACCACAGACCATGCGTGGATCTCCTTAGTTCCAAGGTTCGTTTTGGTGAAATGCAGCTAAACGATGACCAACCTGACTTGTGGCTTCTGAGATTTGGGTCTACACCAGTCATAAATCCATGGCTTTTCCCCCCAGGCCCCAGTAGTCAATTGTTTAAAAAATTTTACTCTGTCCCCCTTGAGGGAAGGGGACCAGGCCAGGAGACAGGTTTCTCCTTTCCCCCAGATCCCCCTGCACCAGCTGAAACAATTGCAGTCACCTTAAAAGCCTAGCTCACAAGCTCAGGAGAAACGTTGCCAAGGACATACAGATTTCCTGGATCCTTTTCAATTACTGAGGAAAGGTGCTGGTCGTTAAAGAAAACTAAAAAAATGCCCACAAAGACTGGGAGATCTTTTCATATTCCCCCCCCCCCCCCCCGCCCCCAGCTCACCCACAAAGGCTGGGAGATCTTTTCATATTCCCGCCCCCAGCTCTTTAGGTAATTTGTTCTGATTACAACTATTTCAAAAGACAAGATTACACACCAGGGAAGCAAAGAGATGAAGAAAGGGAAAGCTGTCCCCTGCTGAGGCTGCATCAAGCTCAGCTCTGTGTTTGGAAGCAAAGGCCAAATTCTCTTTCCACATTAATGAAACCTTGTTAGCTGTGAACACTGGAGCAAACTGAGCTGGTGAGAAGAGATGCTGAGCCATTGGCAGAAAGGAGAGGGGCGGGGACAGAGAGGAGAGAGGTGTGTAGGGGGGTGCATTTGAAGATTATTGCTATTTTTATCTTCCTTCTTAAAGATTGGGACCTTAAATATTTACTAAAAATAAAACTTTTACCATTACCTTAGACGAAGAAAAGACGAAGTGGAAATCCAACATCACTCAAATGGGAAAAAAACATGAACCAGGATTGCAAAGTAGTAGAGTTAAATATTTTGTGTTTTCAAACTTTCTCTACCCCACCCCATATTCATGTTGTCAGTTTTCTTTAGATGTCTCCAAGTCACTCCTTCTATTGAGGTGGTATTTTCATGGTAGACTATGGGTGGGCAATTTTGTTTACAACTGGTATCTGGTTCTTACAGAACCTGTAAGACACAGCAGACAAACACCTTCCAGCTCGCCTGTCTGGCCTCCATTAATGACCAGCACCAAGAAGAGACAGCAGCATTGGGCCAGAAATGTATACATCAACATGATTGGCCCCGCCCCTGTATTCTTGCCTTGGCATAATAACCACAGCACGGAAAACATCTGGAGCAAGCCACTCTTCTTGGATCTCTGCTAAAGATAAAGGCAGGAAACATAGCTCACACCGGAGCTAGGTGTCCATGTCAATCAGCGATTACAAGAGGCCTAAGCAAGCAGAACTCCTGTGTGAAATTCAGTAACTCACAAGAGGAAGCCCAAGATCCAGCTGACCCGGGGCCAAGAAGAAAGTTCTAGAACTAAAGAGGTATGGTCGCAGAACAGCTTTTTCCTCTGAGGAAGCTTAGGCATAGATATATGGTGAACTGTCTGTGAAACCTCTTAAGATCCCACGTAGCTCCACACTCACTGAGCATATCAATAAGGTCTTACACGGGAACTGTGTAGGAAGCTTGGGAGCAGCCAGTGCCTACAGGTGTGCCATTGATCATCTGATTCTTGTCCTGTGTGTTTTCTGTCTAATTATCTAACTGAGATTTGGTTGAGGAGTGGCACTCGTGTACAAGTGTCTGCTTGCTTGTTTGCTTGTTTGCTTGCTTATATAAAAAGGCAGAACGTGCCCAACCTTATCATTTTAAAGTTACATATACATATAAAAGAAAGTAATTGGAGAAGTGTTTCAGAATCACCAATACCAGGACTCTGTATTTTACAACGGAGGAATCCAAGGGAAACTAAGTTGTCTTTCATCCTGGCCTTGCTCCAGTCAAGGCAGAGCAAAGCTGGGTCCCAGGCAGAGACACTAACACCAGGGGCGGGGGTGGAGGGGTGACAAGAAAGATTCACAAATGAAGAAACAGCATCACCTAGTGGCGATTTGTCACTTTCCAAGCCATCTTGTGATACAAAAGAGCTCTCTTTTCTGTGCCCTCATTTCCCAAGACAACTAATATTTCAGAATGTTTTTCTCTTCCCTGGCTTTCCAAAGCTCAAGGATCTTCAGGTGGGGTGCCAGCCAAAAGCCCCGTTGCCTAACGAGTTTCCCAGTCTCTTATGTCACTTTCCAGGGTGGACTCCTCGGCAACTATCAAGGGCCGTGTCCAATTCAGCCATTGACCTCTGCATGCATCCCCAATTCAATTTTTCAGCAAAATAACACTTTTTTTAAAAATGTGGCTTCAGACCTTTTATTAGAGAGTGGTCAGTTCAATGCTACTTTGTTTTGTGTGCGGCATCTAGATCCTGCTTTCGTTCGGATGCTTGGCCATGAGAGATAGCTGTCTCTTTCCTTCCTCTCCCGAGTCAGGTCCCTTTGTCTGCCTTTGAAGCTTGTCCAGACATTTCCCAGGACAGTGCCACAGACAAGCAAGCATCTGTGTCTTGGTCAAGCTTCTCTATTAACTCATCTTTCTTGTTCTCAGGTGTTTGCCACCCTCACTATGTTTAAGAGGCCAAACCTGTTCCCACATCAGGACCCTAACTTTGGAGATAGGAAAACAAAACACAATATGGAACAAAGAATGGTCCTATTCGCTAAAGGTTCTGTTATTGGTGAGCACAAAGAAAATGGGAAATAGCATCCTGCTGAAGCCAAGCAAAGATTGCCCAAAGAGGAGACACTTGATTTAACTTTTGAAGGCTGAGTGTCCCTTAGTATTTGGGAGTTTGTTGTTGATGTTATTTTTTTTTTAAGTATATGCAGCATCCCAGGGTGATGGGGAACAGGAAGCCCAGAATCAAGAGAGTTCCCTGAAAGAATGTTGTGTAGAACACCTGCAGAGGCGATCTGCTGCCATCTTCATAAAGTTCACCTGTACACACAAAGGATCACCACAGCCAGGCTGGCTGATTCTTCACTGTCCCTCATCAGATGGTCAGGGAGGGCCACAGGACCATCACTTTGGTATCCAGCAACTCCTCTCAATTAGGCATATGCTATTCTGCCTTAATTGCAATGATGTCAAGGAAGAGCTAAATGTTTATAGACTGGAAAGGACTGGGGAGGGGTCCCACCTATAGCCAAGGGGGCAGTTACCATTCATGTGGGATAGAGATCCTGTCTACAAACTCCATTGTTCTGTCAGTAAGACTAGCAAATTCACAGATTATCACAGAGTCAATTTTTAGTGGGTCCATGCCTCCGTTTGTCCTTTGGACCTTTGTGGGAAGGGTAGACATTGTTTATATCTCCCCAAGAGAAGAAATTTTAGAAACACTGAGAAAGACGCAAGAGCCTAGGAAGAGCCAGGAAGGAAATGAGACAGAAAAGCAATTTAAAACCACAGTAGGAAGCTACTGAGATGCTAGTCGGAAGAACTTGGCCTTAATGTACAATTAGATTCCACCAAATTATGTACCACAGCAAACGACTCCATGCAGGACTCCAGAAAACACAACACTGTACTCACCCTAACTACGTAGAATTATTTCCTCCACAAAATGGCCCTTTCATTTAATAGCCAGAAAAACAGGAGCCCTGAAGACGAGTTGCTTGTCAGGATTGGGATGAGACTTTGGATACGGTGGGTCCATTGTGTTCTAATAAAAAATAGTTAGGCAAAACATGAAATATTTTTAGGAGAATAAATTAATTTCAAGCCAGAAACTTCCTATGCTCATTCAGTTTTACCCTTATTTATCTGCTGAAAATACACTTGCATATCCACATTGTCCGTGATAATTATATCATCCCCAAAACAGAATGAGTCTGATTTCTAAGTTAATAATGATTTAGTAGACACTCCTAAGAAATACTTACCTAAGAAATATAAATATTTCCAAAGTAGATGATTTCCAAAAAAAATAAAGGGAAGCAAGCCATTGTGGGCTGAAAACAAGAGATCACTTAAAACATCGGAGGAGCACAGCCGTGTATGTGCTACTGGAAAGTTCTGACTCTGCTGGCTTTGTAAAAGTATTAGCTCCATTAGCGGGAGAGGTAAAGATAGTCAATGGGAAACATTAAAAGATAGTTGTAAGAGGGGCTCAGTACAGCTACAGTTATATACGACCAGGTCGTCATGAAGGTCATTAGTCTGAATGCTAACTGAAGAATTAAATCTGTTTGATAAGACAATCGTGACTAACTCTAAGGGTGGCCTAGAAACCACTATTTCTTTGTAAATGGTTTCATGAACTCAGTCATGAACACTTTCTCTCTCTGTGATGCGCGTACAATTAGAATATTTGCTCACTAAAATCTTGACAAAAAGGACAGCTCTGTCACTCCTGCTATGTCAAGTCTCACGAGGTCCCGTGACTTGCCAGTACGTAATGCAAAACACGTGTCCGGGCTGACATTTTTCTTTAAATGAAAACCAGACATTTCTCACAGAGCTAAAAGCTAAAGTCCTAGGATACCACACATTGGCTGATGCTATTACTGTAGTATTTTATGTTGAGGTGAGCATTCCATCCATTGGATGAACACCCAGTGGGTTAGGGAACAAGATGGGCTGTTATGACTCTGAAGCTGCCAGACCACAAAATATAATAAGACTTGTACAGGTTCTCCTTTCCCCAGCTGGAGACAACTGGCACCCTAGAGTCTCTCATTTCTAAATTCTCCTAGAAATATGGCTACATGGACCTGCCATAGGGAGGTGGAAATGCCCTGAGGTCTGACTGCTGTCTCCAACTCTGCTTTCCTACACAGCTCCCCTGGCTCCGTCTCCAGACACTCTGCAGCTTCTGCCCTGGAGCATGGCAACATCTCTGCAGCCCTTGTTGGATCACCTCTTTCCATTGTAAATAGAGCCAGTGACCATAGACTTCAAAAACGTTCCACCTTTGTGCTTGGGCCTTTTGAAAGTGTCTGCTGTATGATTTTAACTGCTCGACATATGAAAAATTAAAGCTCTACACATTTAAAGCAGGACATGGGACTTAGTGGACTGAAAAATCCGAGTCCATTGAAAGTGGAGGCTCTGGGTCCCCGTATTATTAGAAGGCAGAAACGCCAGACCTCCAGGGTAGCTATAACAAGCTAAACGCCACAACCAAAGAGAACTGCTCATTTGCTAGCATGCTTTGACCAAGAAGAATTGTGCATTCACCAGAGTTATAGTTTTAGAGAAGAATCCTTGGGGAACAAGTTCATCTGAGCAACTATAAAATATCAGGCCCTAAATGAGCCCTTATAATGAGTCAGATACAGTGTCGTGATTATGGTACATTCCCATAGAACTTAAGGATAACATAGAATTAAAAGAGCTGGTCTGTCTTGTGTTTAAAGCAGTAAAAGCCTCAAAGAAGAAGTGATCCTTCTTCTTAGCCTTAGACAGAGGCTGAATTTTAAAGGGGGAACTTAACACACAGAAACAAAGAGATAAATCCTAGAAAGAACTGGAAGTCTTTGATGAGTCTGGGCAGGAATGCCAATTTAGAATAGATAAGATCTCCCCGCACCGCGCTCTCTCAACTATGTTTCTATGACTCTACTCCACTCTAACAAGGATATCCCTCAAGAGCAACCCAGGAGAGAGAGCACTGTAACATCTCTAGTTCCAATACCAGTTATAGTCTAACCATACAAAGGATGTTTCTTTTCCTGGCCCTCATGGGAACAAAGGCACAGTGGCTCATTTTAATGTTCTCAGACATCTGTTTGACAAGCATCAGAGCCAATTATCTTTGAGAGAGAATGTGTGGGTCATAAAAGTTAACACATTTATTATCTAGATTTTTGATAAAATGTTTTCCATCCCCTGCCACAGCTAAGAGAATCCGCACAAACCAAATTCATGGGCTCTGTGGAAGACATGATGATTTTCAAGTTTAAAGGTCATAGAGTAGACAAGTATGACATCATAGGTATTCGTTAGCTCAAGGCCAGCCATTCTCAACCGTTCTAAAGCTATGACACTTTCCTAATGCTACAGTTCCTCACGCTGTGGTTATCCCAACCATAAACTTATTTTTGTTGCTACTTCATAACTGTAAGCTTGCTATTGCTGCAAATCATAATGTAAACATCTGTGTTTGCTGATGGTCTTAGGCCACCCCTGAGAAAGGGTTGCTTGAACCGCAGAGGGGTCTCAAGCCACAGACTGAGAATCTCTGCTCTTGGAGGTGGAGCGTGATGAAGACAGTGTGGAGGCATAGTGTTGTTTCTATTTCAAGGCTTTGTGCATTGACAGAGAATCTATTCTCCCTGCCACCCTCATCCTGAACCTGCCTACCACCAGCCACAGAACCTGTTGTTAAAGCTGTTGACTAGCCAGGTTGAAGCGTGGCATTTGTATTTCTAGAATGCTAGTAAGCCATGGGTAGCATGCGTCCAGTGCTCCTTCTCCAGCTAGAATCACAGATACAAAATCCCTCTTGTTTCTTTGATCTAGAGAACTCAGCTGTGTGACTCTAGACAGAGTTGAGAATAGAAACAAGAACTAACCCAGTAGTCTAGGAGTAGCCCAGCCGCAGACATAACTGATGAACTCATGTCAAGAACTAAATGTCATAACTTTTCTTCCAGACAAGGAGGAACCTGTAGACCGTCAGACATCCTTCAGGAGTACTTCGATCCTGGCCATCAGCCATGGAGTTGAGAATGAACAGGACCAAAAAGAGCATCAAGCAGCCATTGTAACGGGCAAGATAGAAACATAAGCTATAAACATCTATGAAGAAGTTATGTATCAGAGATAGTGGATGAATTACAGAAGAAAGAGCAGGCCAAGAACCTCGAGTGCAGCTGATATGGCTCTGTGGCCTTCATAAGTGAAAAGACAAGTGGTTGGGGGCAGAGCAGGCATGAGCTGCTAGTTGTATCTCACTTTCTTGGTACAGTAAAGAACAAAATCTATAGTTTCAGCATGAGTGTGAAACTATATGCAATGTTGGATAGAGTTCCGAACCACTTAATGGTCCATTTAAGATGGACCATTTAAGGTCATTTTCTACTTGCCAGGGACTGTGTCTCACTGAACAACTGAACACTTTCTGAAACCCAATCTTCATGAGCTCTAACACAGAGATTCAGCCTCCTGAGAAAGCTCAAAAGATGATCCTAGAGCATCTGGGGGTCTTCTATGGTAAGCTTCTTGGAGAAATGTAAATAATTGAGCTGTCATAGTCTTTATATCTGCAGCCAATGTTCAAGATTCTATTGGTGAAAGAACCTACACACAGTCCGTGTCAAAGTCTTTGCAATAGAAGACAGAAAATCTAGTTCTGGCCCTGATCAGATCCTCAAGTTTCCAGTCCATAGTGCCTTCCAGAATTAATGTCCTACAGTTATTCATAAATCAAGCTATGCATTATAATGAAATTTGCTGGCAAAAGAAAGGCTCATGAGGGTTTGTATAATCCCTTTAAAATAAATTATTAATGAAATCTTTGGCTTGCAGACTTTGTGTGCAAGAACTGGCCTGGTGCCCACAATGTGATCTTCTGTTCCCATTTACAAATCAAGGCTATTATAATCAATAAAACCTTGTTAAACATTGCTGAGAGAGTGAGCAAGTGAACGGAGTTAATAACCTACTCTACATGTTATTACTTTGCTTGATCCAAGTGCCCCTTTCTTCATCTGTGCTCTGTGCTACATTGCAATATATCCTGGCACTAAGAATATTCCAATTCATTTACCTTTAAAATGAGGCACTTCTTCAATTTGGAATCTATAAACATCATTTCAGACAGATTTCCCAAACTACTTTTTGTTTTCTTGCTAGAATAATAATCAGTCGATGGCTTAGCCAAAATGGATCATTTGTAAATAATATCTAATATTCCTTAGATAAAACCAAGAAATGTTAACTAAATTATTCATTGGCTTATTACAAAAGGAAGGAGTTGAACAAGAGTAACATGCATTTGGGTATTTGATTTTAAAAAAGTCACTTTCACCTATTGGTCCATAACCTTTTCCAGTTAGATGTTCTGTGTGCAGTCACAAAAAGATGAGCATCAACTTGGACCAGGCCTCCCAGCAGACTCTCATTCAAAATTCCATCCTGATGTGTGATTGCTTGAATAAGATTCAGACTTCAGTACCTTCATCAATAAAGTTAAGAGAATAGTAACAGCTGCAAGCCAACATTACTTATGCTAGGCCTTGGCCTAAGAATTTCAAGTTTATCAAATCTTACCTCATGAGATTTGTTTACCTCTGTCCTATATGTGCATATGCATATGGAAATTTCAAACCTAACTCTATTCTCTTATAACAGTGAATCTTCAGCCCAGAACCTCAGAACTTTGCCTAGTCGCTCCCTTGTATGCATTCATATTTTTATTCCCAGAAGAGCCTGTCACAGGGTGGGAGTGTGAGTCCTCAGGGTGGGAGTGTGAATCCTCAGGGTGACAGTGTGAATCCTATGGCACAGAAAGAACACGGAGTGAGAGTGTGAATCCTGGGACATAGAGAGAACACTTGTGTGCTAGCAGAATCAGAGCACCTCCCACCAGAAGGATACATAGACACTCAGTTTAGTGCCTCCCAGAACAGTCTCATCTAGGGAACAGGCACTTGCTACATCCTATAGACTGGATTCTCACCTTAGAGTGAACCATTAAAATGGCTTTCCTTCTTCAAGCTGAAGAGTGTCTTTTTGTTTGTTTCCTATAATTGTACATGCTAACCCAAATTTCCCATTCTGAAATCACAATAGAAGTCTTACTTATAATATATATCATATACCTGAAAAGCTAATTGCAATGTTCCTCAAGGGCATTCTCTGAATTCTTCATCTCTCTCTTCAAGTATCGCTTCAACAATGGGTTACCTTGGTCATTCCTCTCTTATAAACTATGAAAACAAATGTTTATATTGCAGAATCTACAAACAGAAACAGTTGTCAGAAAACCAAAGAAGGTGCTGAAAGGATCCCAGGACTGAGGTATGCTGCTGCTGCTGGTGCCACCCCAGCAGAACTGATGGGCACTTTGTATCACCCACTCACATTCAACTTTTAAGTCACCCTAATGCAGAGGACATTGTCCCCTCATAGTAATCAGTCATAAAATCAAAGCTGCCCCCATAACATTTTATTTTTAGCATGTGTCTCTGTGTGTGCATGTCATGGGGCGTGAGGTGCAAGTGTTTTTGTGTCTAGAGGCCAGAGTTGACGTCATATTTGTTAACCCTGAGAATCATGAGGAGAAAGAACAAACTTACAATCATGGATTGATTGATTGATTGATTGATTGATTGATTGATTGATTGATTGCAAGATTATTTAATACTGACCAGGACGATGGACCATACCCAGGATTCCCAGAGAATGGTGCTGGATTAGGTTAGTCAGGCTAACCTGAAGGCAAAGCTCACAAGGTCACAGACTTCCTACCTTTGTCCAACCGAGGCAAGCATACATCCTGAAGTACTTTCTACCTGTATGCCTCCCTCCTACATGTGATCAAACACAGCCTGTGTGGTTGGGGCAACCAGCCTTGTTTACTGAAGTGGAAACACATGGCTTATTATGTTACATGAACGGCCCCAGCATTCGGGGAAGTTATGTCCCTGGGCAAGTGGGGTTTACAGGTTAGCTTATTATTAATTTTTTTATAGTTCTCTTAAGCACAGTAATTTAAACTTAAAACACAACTTTAGCCCTCACAGTGTCTTTCTCGATTGCTTGACATCTTATTCTTTTGAAAACATGTGGTCTCTCTACAGAACCCGGAGCGCAGTGATTCAGCTGCATAGGCTGGCCAGCAGGCCTCAGAGATCCTTCCATCTATCCCCACACACTAGGGTTTCTTGCACATAGCACCATGCCCTGTTTCTTAAGCATGGACCCTGGAGAATGAACTCAGATCTTCATCCTTGCTCGGAAACATCCTACTGACTGTTTACGCGATTCCTCAGCCACAAAGCTTCTCCATTTTTAAACATAAATGTAGAATTTAATACTAAATCATGAATAGATGGGTCAGGAGAGAAGAATAGACTATTCTGCATTCACTTCAACCCCACGAGTCTATTCTAGGTTCAGTAAAAAAAAAAATTCAAAGGCCCAGCTATGTGGATCTACTGAGTTATTTCACAAGAGAAAAACAGAAAAAGTCATATAATTAGCAGAAAGAAGTTAGGCCCTAAAGGTAGACAAAGCAAGGCAGACAATAGCTTTTGGAGCCTGGGGCTGCTTTCCTATCCGATCTCCTGGACAGAAAAGAGGTTAATTAAATGCTACAGTTTTAGGCATTTGTGTGGAAACAAGGGGGACTAGAACATCCCAGATGGTAACGTGAACTGTGTGGTATGTGGGTCACTGATTTTTATGTGTGATCCTGTCTCCACACACAAGAGTTCTAGCCTGAGACATTTGATACCTGGGGATATTAGCTGGATTTCCAAATTAAAAGGCAGGTTTGAAAGCCAGGCTTGTCAGGAACCAACTGTCCCTCTATAACAGCAGGGACACCAGTGAACGCATAGCCGCAAAAGTGAGAACGTGATTGCCAGTATTTTTAGACAATTGTTCTTTATGTTGCATAAATGTTGTTTAAATAATTCATGCCTACATAATCAAGATCCCACACAGCAACTACAGTAGATTTTATCTGTACATACCAAGGAGGCTTAAAATATTACTGTGTTCAGAGCTGCTTCTCGTTATCCCCCTCCGATTTGTCATAGCCTTAAAATTGCAGAACAAATTTTAAAAAAAAAAAA
>JADRCC010572443.1:0-19865 GCA_019843855.1 Hylomyscus alleni | reverse complement strand
ATAGAACCTTGGGTTATCGTGGAGGAAAGGATTGATTGAGGAATTGCCTAGGTGAGACTGAACTGTGGACATCTCTTTTTTGAGTTTTCTTGTTTACTAATTTATGGAGGAAAGCCTAGCCTACTGTGAGCAGTACAATCCTTAGATAGGTAGTCACGAGTTGCATGAGAATGATAGCTAAACATGAACTTGTGGATGAGCCTGTGAGCTAGCCAGTGAGAATCATTCCTTCATGGTTTCTGCTTTAAGGTCTTGCTTTGAATTTCTCCTTAACTTCTCTCAGTGATGTCCTGTGACCTGGAAGCATAAAACCTATACATTTTTTCTAGCACTAGGTTGCTTTTTAATTCACAGTGTTTGATCACAGCAACAGAGAGGGAATTAGAGCAAATACATAATAGTCCTAAGAATACGTTTGTAACCATAAAGTATTTCAGAATACATGAGGCAGGCTAGTGAGATGCTCAGCTCAGCAAGCAAAGACTTTCCACCGAGACTGATACCTGATTTTGATCCCCAGGACACACATAATGGATGCAGAGAACTGAATTTTCCTTCAAGATGTCCTGTTATGGAACACACACACACACACACACACACACACACACACACACACACACACACACACACACCACACACACACCTAATCCTGAAAGCTCAGTAAATAAATAAAATGTAATTTTCAAAAGCTCAGGAAGCAAAAATAGATAAAACTAAAATTTATAATAGTAAATATACAAGTATAGATAGTTTTTTATGTTTCTCAGTCAATAGAATGAACTGAAATTCAGTCAGTAAATCAAAGATCTGAGCAACATGCTCAATCAGTATGACTTAATGTATTTGAAGGAAAAAACCCATTAAGTATCAGTATGCTATTTTCAAGTATAAATACAAACATTAATATTCAGCTTTTCACTAACATATACATTCTACAAAATAATGTGGCATTTCCAAACAAATTTATCCTTAGACTAGGAACTCTACTCGTGTCTAATTGCCTCAAAGAGGGCAAAATGGCTGTTGACTGAGGCAAAGAAATCACCAAAGCTGGTAGACAGAATGCTAAGGCACAATGGGAAGTCAAGTCATCCAAAGCTAGTCTCTCTCTCTACCCACATCACATCAATTGAGGGAGAAAGACCCACACAATGCCAAATTAAATATATTATTAATTAGACATGATGAACACAAATTGAATGATATTTTTTGAGTATTCATGAAACCTTGACAAATTTGGCTATATATATTGTGTACCGGTAAGACTATATTTCAGGATGCCAGTTCAGTGTTACTTTATAGATCCTAATTTGTGTTGCCTGGTACCTGATCAGCAGCTCCCTTGCTAATAGACATTTCAACTTCACCCATCAGTATCTGAATCCAGACCATCTCTACCAGGGCATTCTTTCCTTAGACTGATCCAGATAAGTTTTCAGTTCCATCTTTTCAATTTCACAAACCAAGGTTCTTCGAGTCATTCCTGACCATTATGCTTCTCTTGACTCCATCTCTAAACTGATTTTTTTAAGGCTAGTTCTACTTTTTAGTTGTTGCATTACCAGGACCCAACCACTGTCTCCTTCCTCTACCTTAGAGAGAGCTCTCATCCTGTCTTTTCTGGGTCCTTACAGCAGGACAAAGGACTCCCCGTTTCTACCATTGCTCTCTACAGTCTAATCTCAACTGGTCCATCATTGTTTAATATACATTTAGTTACTTCACTTGCCTTCTTGACTGCTGCTGGTTCTCCATGTCTCTCTAAGCATGAGACAGTTTCAATGCATGAATGAATCTTCAACTAGCCTGAGTGTTCCCACTTCGGCTCTGCCACAACTTCCCAGAGGTACAGGAGTGACCCTCAGCACATACCTCCAATCCTCCCTCAAATGTCTTATTCCCATGAGTCACACCCTGAGCAAAACAACCACTCCCCAAACTACCAGGTCTTTCCCCATCTTTGCAGTCCTTCTGCTTTTCTTATTCCTCATAGAGAAAGTTACCTTAAAGTACAATTTGTAATTTAACCATATTCGTGGCTTGTTTTTTTTTAATCTACTCGATGGGGAAAGAAGCTCCCAATTCTACTACTTAGTTTATTACTGTATCCTAAAGAGCAAGCAAGTCTGATGAAATGTAAATAAATAGTGAGTAAAATCAGCTAACACGATAAATGTATTTGTGCTTTCATTTAAAAAAAATAGGTGATTATTAGGAGAATCCATCCAAGTTTACATTCTGTACTACATGAGAACTATCTGCCATATCAGACTGGTACAGTTTGTGTACGGAAGTATAGGTCAATGGAAAGGCACTTTGCTAGAATGTACAAGGTTCAGGATTCAATTCTTAGAATTGCAAAATAATAGTTATCTCAATTAGGTTTTTTTTTTCAACTAATAATACCAGCATGCTTGGCCCTCACTTATATATGTCATGGTCCATTCAACTGTGCAAAAATCTGACCTTGAATAGCATCATCATCATTATCACCATCACCAGCATCAGCGTCAGCATCATCATTATCACCATCACCAGCATCAACGTCAGCATCATCATCATCATCATCATGAATCATCATAGTATTATTTGTGATTAGATCTTCCATACTAATAAGACATGTATGAAACTCCTGGTGAACCCCAGGTTAAACTTAACCTTGAGACCCTCTTGCCTCAACATCCCAGCTACTCAGATTGTAGGTGTGTGCATTAACTATATTGTTATCTACCACTAAGTTAAATATCACAATGTAAATTTACTCTAATTACAAGTTTCCCTAGGCCTAACTTTAGCCAAGATGAAATTTTTAAAACTTTTTTCCTCTCTCTCGCCTTAAACTTTTTTTTTTAGCTGACACACTAAATTGATACAAGTCACCTGACTTGCTGGAATATGAATCTGCCATCTATCTTGCTACATCCCGATTCAATGTGTCAGCTGAATTCATTTTCAAAAGCCCTGCAGCTCTGCAAAAATACAGCATTTTTAAAGCCACATAAAAATAATAACAGGTTGCAGGTAGGATGGTAACTTTCTAGGCACATGCAGCAGAGCGGACTATTCATCACTGTAATCTGTATCATTCTACAGTTCTGTTCAGAGCATGGCACCCACACCCTGTATAACCCATGAGTTCTATTGCTACAAGAACCAAAATAATCTAATATAAAAGGACTTCAGATAATCAGCTGTCCCAGAGACAGACCTCAAACCTGACACTGAAATGCAGCCTCTGTACAGTGGGGGATAGTATAATGGGCAAACCCCTTTATTTCTACTTCAGGACATAGCACTTCATGTAGACACTGAAAAGGAGATGATTGGACCTAGACGGTAAACTCTTCTATCAAAATGGAAATACACTAGAAACTCGAATATTGCATTTGGAATCATCATCTCTACTCACCCCAGATTTAAAAAGGCATAAAAAGTCAATACTCCTTGCAATGACAAAAGTAAGCTTTGAAAAAAACTTTTTAAATGATGTGTTGACTAACTTTGCATTAACCTTGCTGTCTTAACTGTCATTGCTGTGAAGGGGCACCATGACACCACAGCAACTCTTACAAATGAAAGCACCTAACTGGGGCTTGCTTACCATTTCAGATGTTTAGTTCATTGTCATCACGGTGGTTACATGGCAACATATAGGCAGATATGGTTCTTAAGAAGTAGCTCAGAGTACTACATTCAAATCCCCAGGTAACAGGAGGAGAGTCATGGGCCTGAATTAGGCCATCTGAAATCTCAAAGTCTACCCTAAGTGACACAGTTCCTCCAACAAGGCCACAGTTCACCCAGCAAGACCAGCCTCCTAATCTTGCTCAAGTAATGCCACTCCCTAATGACTATGCATTAAAATGTATGAACCTATAGGGACCATTCTTCTTCAAATCACCACACTGGCTAGGTCATGGTACCCGGAAATTTGTTCCATCAAGCACTTAGAGATCCTTTGCAGTGAAAGTATCTTCCAGACAGACAATCAAATCTGTAGATGCAGAATAAACATGTCCCCATCCCAGGCTTGAATCAGTTAGGCTGACATTCTCAAAAGAGAGGAGATTCTACCATCTCTCCTTGGGCTCAGCCTTTGACAGCAAGTGTTTCTAGATCTCCGGCCCACCAGCCCACCCTGAGGAATATGGCTGATAGCCTCTACAATCAGATATACTAATTCCAAATTAAATCAGTCTCTCCGTGTGTCTCTCTCTGTGTGTCTCTGTGTTTCCCTCCTTCCCAGTAAGTCCCACTTCCCTGAAGAATTCTTACTGAAGTGTATGGTTTAATATCATTTGAGACAAAGATTAGAAATTAATATGAAAGGCAAAATTTGTCTCCCATTCACCCCTCTTTTATAATAGAGAAATATGCTTATGAAATATGCTTTGAGGCAACTTCTCCTTTTGCTTGACTATTTGTGTTATTTTTATGATAACCTCTTAGAGAAAAAAATATTTAATGCTTTGTTCTCATTTTTCTTCAGTTCCTTTTGCAGTTTTCATTTTGTTCGGTGGTTTTTTGCAAATTCTTTTGTCCAATGAGAGTGAAGAAACCTAAATCCACATTCAGATGCAGTAATGTAAATATATAAAACACAAAAAAAAAACTCAGTAAACAATTCCCTCCAAATTAGCTGAATCTAGGTTCTTAGCCCATATTTGTATATTCTCTACCTAATGCATAAAACTAAACTATATTTGAATCCTGTCCCAAATATAAGAAAAATAAATCCTCACCTTTTTCCTCCACTGTCTTGTTTTAATGTAAGGTAGTTACCATATGGACATGTTAAGAATCACATCTAAAATTATATGCATGCAGATGCTGCACAGATACTGGTTTAGAGAAAAGCATTTTTAAAAATTTCAACATCAGACATATTCCATTTTTATTTAATGGAACAGTCTAAACCTTGATAAAATTATGACTTTCATGATTGATTACATCGTTGATCAAACCCAAGCTATTCTGGCATTAACATCTGTTAATCAACCAGATGTTCACTATGGTATCTCTGGCTGATGATGACTATTTCCTTGCTTGTTATAGACCATCTAGAAGGGGGAAGGGCAATCTGTTTTTCCTCTTGTTTTTCAAAAAAGCTGTACTCAGTGATAATGAAGTGACAATATATATTTGAAAAAACAGACAGTAGATGCTGATTCCGTTCATATCTGCATGATAGCTTGCTATAGAAGTGAACCTTTACAATCTATTATCCTTTCTTGAGGCATGGTATGACATCAATTTTAGTCTTATTTTAAGGAAATATACTCTGACTCTCATCAGTTACACATCTGCAGCCAGAAAGAAAGAAAGAAAGAAAGAAAGAAAGAAAGAAAGAAAGAAAGAAAGAAAGAAAGAAAGGAAAGAAGGAAGGAAGGAAGGAAGGAAGGAAGGAAAGAAGGAAGGAAGAAAAGAAGAAAGGAAGAAAGAAAGAAATCTTGTAAACCACAGCTTCTTACCTATTTTTTGGGGGAGGGGTTTCAGGCTTCTTACCTATTTTATAAAGCCAGACATACTGAGTCTTGGCTTGTCTGAGTAAATTGTCAATATGTAATTTTATTTACTAACATTAATTCTAAACACTCAATGAAGCAGGAATAGCTAAGCCTATTCTTTTCATTCATACCATCTAAACATATATTACAAAAAAGGTAACTTTATATCACTTACTTAAAAAGAGGGAGTAGGGAGAAAAGAGAAAGAAAAGAAATAAATTAGTTAAGAACAATTAAGTAAAAACAGAGGAGGGGAGAGGTTGTGTGTTGCAGTCTTTTATAAAGCTGTGTCTTTAAAGACCTCTCAAACCAATGTTGACTTCAAATTATCCCTCAGAGTGTGGTCTGAAAATGATCTAAAATCTTGCACTCTATTTATACCTCATCTCATCCCTAATATGCCCTCAATATACCAACAAACAAGGCTAGAGATATAGCTCAGCAGTTAAGAGCACTTGCTGCTCTTACGGAAGTTCTAGGTGTGGTTCTCAGACCCATAGGTTGCTCACAATCACCAGTAACTCTAATTCTGGGGAATCTGATGACCTCTTTTGGCCCCCCCCCAGGCTTCTGCACACAAAAGGTACACATTAACTCACACAGACATATGCATATAGACACAAAATAATAGATAGATAGATGATAAATAGGTATATGATAGATAGATAGATAATAGATGATTTTTGATAGATAGTTGCATACATACATACATATGTTACATAGATAGATGCATGGATAGGTTCATATATAGAGAGATATAAATAATAAATAGGTTTCTAAGAGAAAGAATAAATACAACTAAACGAATATTATGAATCATAACAGGTTAAAATCATTTTAACTTTGAGCTTTCAGCAGCAGTTTTCGACCTGTGAGTTGAGACTCCTTTGGGGGTCACATATCAGATATTTACATTATGATTTGTAATAGTAGCAAAATTATAGTTATAAAGTAGCAAAAAATAATTTAATGGATGGGGGTCACCAGACATGAGGAACTATATTAAAGGGTCACATGATTTGAAAGATTGCGAACCACTGGTCTAAAGACTACAGGACAAGCTGGGCAGTGGTGGCACACACCTTTAATCCCAGCATTTGGGAAGCAGAGGCAGGCAGATTTCTGAGTTCGAGGCCAGCCTGGTCTACAGAGTGAGTTCCAGAACAGCCAGGGCTAAACAGAGAAACCCTGTCTGGAAAACAAAACAAAACAAAACAAAAAATTACCAAAAGAATACAGGACAATGGACATTGGTAAGGAATGGCTCAGAGGTTAGAAACACTAGGGAGTCATTTACAATTCTTGATCCCCAAGAAGTATTAGAAGAGTGAAGTGCCAATTTGTAATTATAGCCCTCCTTGATCTGCCCACTCTCTTGATCTGAACACTTATTCAGACCAGGGAGCCAAGACCATGGCAAAGCCAGCCTGACCTCCACGCTGCAGGTGATACTCAGGACACCATTGGAGCTATGCTGCTGTTATCTCTCTGTTCTTGTCTCAGATTGTCTCAACTTCATATTTACCACAAATGTCTGAGCTGGAGAATATGGCCCAGACATCACAGCCAAGGGAGCTGAAACTCTGAACAAGCCAACAGCCACAAAGAGAGATGATCATTTATAGAGAGGCTATGATTCCAAGTTGGGACTTCAAGTTTCAAATTAGAATTTTCTCTATTCTCCAGAGCAAAAGAAATGGTTTGCAGGAGCAATGAAGAAAATCGAGAAAGGATCAGAGGGACAGGGAAGCTACCCTACTTCCTCTGTGTGGATGACTCAACTCACAGACACACTCAATTATGCTACCAAGCCCTAAGTGCCCGATCCTTATTTAGGAGAAGGATAGATAGATATCTCTCCCAAGACAGCTGTCTAACCACTTGACAATTCTGTCTTGTGTATCATGGAAAATGAAGGAACTCTGATGGGTTTTCACTCACAAACAACCATTGAAATAACATAGAGTCTAAATAGTTCCTATTTGTGGATGATTCTTGGCAGCAGGGACAATTACTGGCCTTTTGAAAAGCTACTCACTGCTGTGCATTCTGCACCTGTGCCTCACCTTAGAGCATCACCATGAGGAGTAATAACAGAGCTCCTGACAGCAGAAGCTCTGGGAGACCTTTAATGTTGCATGAGGGATCTGGCAGGCTTTTCCCGTTCCCTAGCTTCTCAGTCCAGTGCCACTGGCACAGCATCTTAGGGCAAGGGAAAGTTGGCTTTCGAGGGAAGTTCCTAGTGAGCTACCACCTCCTTTCCCCAAGAAGAGTTTTCAGCTGCAGCCACACCCCCTCAGTCATATCCTGCCCTTTCCTTTCCATGGGATTATCATGAATTGGGATAGTAACAGAACAGAAATGGGTTTTGTCTATAATTCCCAAAGATATGCTCTCAAATGGCATCAGTCAAAAAGCTTAAATCAAAAGCCTTCTATCTACAATCCTTAGCTTCTAAATATTGAAATATCCATATCCCAGAAATATAGCCCTGGAAATAACAATAATTCTCTAAAAGATGCCTCTTTTTACATTTTTAAAATGGATTTACTTGAGGAGAATGAATACACAGATATCCCACAGCTTATTTGGCATCATAATATAGTAAAGAATAACATAAACATGGGTGAGAGCCTAAACACTCAGGTATTCTAAGATCAGTGCCAGGTGTACAGCCGCACCAGCAAATCAACTTCAGTGATAAAAAAGTGGCCAAATGTGAAGAATTAAATTGTGGTATTTGCAAGAAAATATATACAAGCAAAAACTGCCATGGTCAAGCCAAGTGAGCCAGAAACTCAATGACAGATATTACATCTTTATCCTCAAAGAACCTATATTTAAATATCTGGTTTTCTTGGGAAGAGAGGAAATAGGAAGGGGCGAGCAGGATTAAAGGGCAAGAAAGAAGGGAGTAAACATGACAAGAGTACTTAATATGCACATATGAAACGTCACAATGAGAGACTTATTTTTGTGTAATGAGTATATGCTGATAAAACAACAAAGAAGTCAAATGCTTAAATAAATAGCAATGTAATTATTAACTGTGTATAGTCTGCTAAATCTTCTAGCATCCATCAAAATCATGATGCTACCACCTATATCAGCTATACAAAGGGATTCAGATATCCAAAAACAGGGGAGGGGACATCTCTCCTTTGCCAAGAAGTTTTTCCATCTCCCATATGCCGTCACATACACAGAGATAATGACACTTTCAGTGTTAAGGTTGAAAAGACAAATTAGAGCTCTTTACACAATTTATATCTCCCGTATTGGAAATGGAGTGTATTCGTTCATTTTGTTTTGTTGTGATAAAGCACCGTGACCAAGGCCAGTTATAAAAGAAAGAGTTTATTTGGGCTTAGGGTTCCAGAGGTGTAGAGGTTCTTTATAGCAGAACGAAGGCATGGTGTCTGGCATCTGGATCAGCAGCTGAGAGATCCCATCTCCATCCACACCAGGATAATACGCTAGGAATGGTGCGATGCTTTTTAAGTCTCAAATCCCACCCCTATGACACACCTCCTCCAAAAGGTCACACCTTCTATCACTCCCAATAGTTCTGTCAAACTGGGACAACATATTCAAACCCTTGAGCCTACCGCAATCATACTCATCCAATCCATCACAGGAAGGAATGATGACATACACAGCATACGGTATTGTAAATGTTAATTTAAAATAATAGGAGAAACTAAAAGGAAACAACAACAAAAATTGAGTCTTTAAAAATCTCAGCATGTGAAAAGTGTAACCACATGGATTGTTTATGGACAATTCTCAGAGGTCTTCTTCCTAAAGAGCCTGACAAACTTCCCAGTCCTATGTCTGTTTTACTCATGCTTTTTGATGAATGGTTTCCAAGTCCATGTGTCTTTTCTCAATGATGCATTTGCTTTTATTTCCTATGCGGCTGACCTGCCTCATTTAGTGCAGTCATATGCTAAACTCTAAAAACACCCAAACCCAGACATTCCCAACACTGTAGAGGTTTCTTAGTATTTGTCCACCTAGCACAGTGCAACTGAAAAGACAGTAGAGTCTCCCTAGTACTCAACATCCTACTGTTTATAGCCGGGCTCTCTCAGTAAAGATTGTGTTTTCTCTAAAGTTCAGGCTTCAGAATTTCAGTATTCAGGATACAGATTTTTCATGGTTATGATTTTCAGAATTCCAAACCTTGGACATTTGGATGTTTTGGAATGTTGAATTCAGAAAGATGGCATCAAGAATGTGGTTTGGACTACGATCGACACTCATGAGAAAGATGCTCTAAGGTGTCATTAAGGCTAAAGGATAAGCTTTGATTCGAGTCCAAGGTCTGACCTCTTACCTCTTCTTGTCCTCTACTTGCCAGGAAAGGAATTCTTCAGCCAAGATGCCACACCAACGGGCTTTTTCCCTTTTCTGTCCCTGAAATCATAAGAGGAGCACTTCTAGACTAATACTGTAGAAATTACCAGAAGCAAACTCAGCTAGCAACTCTTAAACACTTAGCCCACTGTCCTCAGACCCTCTGAGATTAATACACTTGGAAGCCCTTTACTTTAAGCTTCCTGATGTTTACCTAATGGAGCTTTGCAGTTATGAAGGTGGCTCGTTTGGGATACAAGAATTTTTGTTCAGATACCAACCTTATCACTTAAGAATCATTGTTTTTCATCTATTTAGTACAGATAATTACAACCAATTTTTAGGATTTTTATGAAGATTATACAAAGTTATATGTGCAAAGCACATCGTATCTTGGGGAAAGTAGTATATATGAATTACTTAGCATATAGCCAATCATATTCCAAGTTCTCAATTAATGTCTATTGTACAGATTTTATACGTGTGTGTGTGTGTATAATTTTACCTGAGAAATGTGTTCTATACTTTAAAAATTAAATAAAAGAAAAATTCTATAAAAAAATTGTTTTTTAACTCTGTTTTTCTAAACTCTTCCTAAGAACTGAAATACTATAATTACTAAGCATAGATTTTTTAAATTCCTACTTATAATTCTTCTGCCTAGCCCCTATTCTTAACCCTAACATAGCTTTTCTCTAATTGAACTTCATAATGTATATTATATTTTGAATCTTGAGTTAGGCCCCATGAGTTAAGATGGTGCTAGTACGTGACAGGATGTTTAAGAGGCAGAGTCCACTAGGCAGGCTTTAGGTCCCTGGAAGCTTATCTTGAAGGATGTTGTGGGAACTGGCCCGCTTCTTCTCACTCTGTTTTGCAGTCTGGTTTGTGAAATGAGTGGAATTATCCTACTACATGCTCCACCATGTTGCATGGTTTCACAACAGGCTGTAAAAGCAGTAGGTCTACACCACCATTGACCAGAACTTCTGTGGGTTTACACAACCATTGACAAGAACATCTGAAACCATCAACTAAAATAAATCTTTTTACAAATTCATTATGTAAGAATTTTTTATAGACAACTGACTAATACAATGAGACTGACTGAAAAAAGCAAAAGGCAAAAACAAATACACAAACCAAAGAAAAAACAAGCAAAACACAATGTAGAAGCCAATTAGAATGTGAAAAAAAAAAGTCTCCTCACAAGTAATGTCATAAGTTCAACTCGATGGGGAACTCAGAACAATGTCAGATTAATTTCCCCAAAGACAGAATTCAGTGTTATAATCCTCACACATGTGAGATGCAGAGTCATGTACTTGGAAAGGAAAGTAACTCTGGAATATATTCCTTGTTTCAAGTTAATTAAAGTAGTACAGGAATAGCTTGTAAAACACTGTCTGCACTCAACTAATTCTTTAAGAGCAAGCATGTTGATTTATCTTGCTTCGGGTACATATATTTTTTTTTTCAAGTGTAGTTTTCACCATGAATTAAAAAAGAGAACACTTTTGGTACTTAAGACTCTTCTCTGTGAAAACTTATTAGAGTTAAAATTAGAAGTTTTGAGAATTTAACACTAGTTCTTTCATTTCAATCTACAGGTAAACGGGATGAATATTAGTTACCCTGTTTTGTCCACCAATACACTTGAATAAGGCTCTGCCCATTATACTTACAGAATAACTTTTCTATAAACTACTCTGGACGAACTCAAGGCATGTAAGACACAAACTAAATGCAAAGCATTTAAACCAGTTCATATACGTAATCAAAGCTTTCCGTTAGTCTTTCCTTCTTCCTGCCCCACAGTCTGATTGGCAATCATGCATCATCACGAGCGCTTAAAAAATGAGGACAGATTCTTGTCTTCTAAGCTGTTTGTGCCCAAGGATGTCCTCACATAATTGATAAGAGTCAACCAAAAATCAGATGACCTAGGCTGATTTTCGTTTTCTTCTAAGTTTTCTTATCAACTCCTTTTCACGTTTGCACTTTGTGTTCATCCTCTTGAAGGCTTAACTGCTCATTATCCACTGGCATTTGTCCAGAGATGATTTACTGTGATCTACCATTTGCTTTATAATCAATGGTTTTTAAGTTGTATAGCAAATGGGATGTAAATAGCCTTGCCCTAGTTTACAGTTGAGGGAAGGAAGGTTGGGGGACTTTAATTATTTGACTGGAGTTGCACTGTGAGAAGGAAAGTAAGATAAAATTGATTTATTTTATGTTTATATTTACATTATTTTTGTGCACATGGGTACATGTGTGTGTCCATGCATGTGGATATATGCACACATGGCACAATTTTGTGTGTTGATCAGAGAAAACTTTGTGGAAGTCTGGTTTGTTTGTTTGTTTGTTTGTTTGGGTTTTTTATTTGTTTTGTTTTGTTTTGTTTTGTTCAACATTTGGGTCCCAGCGAAGCAAGCACATTTACCCTCTGAGTCATCTCACTAACCAGAAACTAATTACTTGTAGTTCATTTTCGGCTTTGTTGAAGAATGACTAATAAACAAGTATAACCTATATTTATCGTCTAAAGCACGTTTGGAAATATACACATCTTATAAGGCTGACTACAAGGATGAGAGTAAGTAAAGGGTACATCACCTCATATAGCTGTGCTTTCTCTAAACTGATGAAATGTCCTCATATCTATTCTCCTAGCAAAACTCAAATGACAGTAAGTAATTCTTAACTTTTGGCTGGGGATAATATTCCAAGCCACAGGGAATGATCAAACATACAGAAAGCTTGAAGCTATATCATTTAGTACCTCCCTCCAGTTCCTGCACATTTGCTTCCCAAACTGGCTGGAACCTTTGCTGTTTGGGGCAAAAGATAGCAAAAATATCAGAAATCTCTTTCTTTACAATTTCATGGATGATAAAATTATCATCATTGCTCTGGAGAGATTCTTGAGTGGTTATGAGTGGGTGTTGCCCTTTCAGGGGACCTTAGTTTGATTCCCAGCCCTCCAGTGAGACAGCTCACAGCTGCCTGTAGCTCTAGCTCCAGGTGATTCAATACCTCTGGACTCCATGACCTCTGCATTCATATACACAATCACATGCACAGACATACATGCACACACACAATTAAAATAAAATAAACCCTTAAAATGAAATTTTAACATCTTCATTGTACATCTTAGGGATTTGGACATATGTTTTTCCTTCCTTACATTGACAATTTTTAAATCGTCACCCAGAGGAAGCACCTTGGGTCTCTCCTTGGAATATCCAGATTATTAGCATCATTGTTCTTGCTCCTCCTAACATTAATAAGTGAGTTGAGGAATGTTATATTTTAACTGCAATTTTATAGCATTTCTAAATAATTTATTCTAAAAGTAGTTCCACTTAATATCTTTGTCTTTTAACCTTTGTACTAGAGTTATCCATGGGTTACACATCACCATTATAGTGCTAATATATTCTGAAATCCTGTGTTATTTTTACCAGTAAATCTTATACCTGTATATTTGAATATACTAATAGCCCTTTGTTCCAAGATTATAAAGTCCTTTCAGCATTTTGTATAAGCCAATCTTGTGATGATTTCCCTTGTCTGTTCAATATCAGGGAAGTCTTTGTATCACCCTCGTTTCTGAGTGACAACTTTGCTGGAAAAATCCTGAATTATTCAGTGTTCTCTAGGGAAACAGAACTAAGGGAATGAAAGTGTGTCTTTCTCTCCCCACCCCACCCCTCCCTCCCTCTCTCCCTCTCTCTCTGTGTGTGTGTGTGTGTGTGTGTGTGTGTGTGTGTGTGTGTGTGTGTTAAGTGGCTTACAGGCTATGGTCTAGCTAGTTCAACGATGTCTGTGAAGATCACCTCAGAGGTGATCTTCAGTCTACATTGGAATTCAGTAAAGCAGAGTCTAAGGCCAACAAAGGAGTGCTTCAGCAACAGGAGAGGTGAACCCACCAGTGAGAGGGAGGAAAAGTAGGAATATAGCTTACTTCTTCCACGTCTTTTTATGTGGGCTGCCACTAGAAAATATGGTGTGGATTTTCTTTGAGTGAGTCTTTCTGCCTCAAATGCTACAATCAAAAATTCCCTCCCAGGCATGCTCAGCTGCTTGGGTTTTACTTCATTCCAGATGTGATAAAGTTGACAGGCAAGATTAGCCATCACAAGTACTTTTTGGTTAGTTTTGTAATTGTTGATGGGGTGGCAGGAAATGGTTTACTGACTCAAGTGGCAAAGATCCCAAAGCAGGGACATCCAGTGATTCCAGGCCCAGAAGGGTACAGTGCCTCTGTGCTGGCGACACTGACTTGTAGGCACAGTGCTTAGCTGTAAGATACATGGCAACATTAACTGGATGGTCTTCTGTGGCAAGAGCTTCTTATAGTCTGTGGACGTTTTGAGGATAATTAGTGGTGTAGTGACACCATTGGTCCAAGCATCAAGGAAACAAAGCCCCAGAAATAAAGGATATGGCACTGTTGGCATGGTCTTGGCTGCAGCATTCAGCACAGATTTATGTTAAGGATGAAATAGAGCTAACTTGAGGCTTGTGTAAGGTAGGAAGAGGTAGCGATTACAGGAGTTCGGGCCAGTTACTCATATGTAGATCTTTTGGAGAGAGCTTCTGGAGTCTGCAGTAGTAAAGCAGTGGAATCCTTTGTGGTACAGCTGCAGGAGTATAAGCTGTCACAGAAAAAACTCTGACTCCATATTGCAGAGATGCTGTCTAAGGGTTCTCTGTTTTCTTTCCATTACAATATTGCTTTTACTAGCACTCAAACAGCACTGACTTCCATATCTGTGATTTCCCATTCATACCTCAACCCAGATTGGCAGCTATACACAGAACATTTCAACCTGGACAGATGTCTAGATTCAATATTAGCTAGGCATGACCACCTTGAACTCATTTTCTTTGTAATCAGATTGCTTTTTCAAGTTCCTTTGGTTAGGGGGAGTATCACACCATCCACTACCAGAAACTGGCTTCTGGTTTTCCACTATCTGTGGTTGCCATTACTGTCATGCTGCCTGATATTGTTGCCTAACTCCCTTGATATTAGGTGAGACATAAGCCAAATATGTGTCTAAAGAAGAAATGAAAAGAGTGATATGTTTCCCTTCTGAAATGGGTATATTCTGGTCTCTGTTATCCTCTTATCATGATTCCTGTCCAGGTAGGCATATACTTGGATAGAAACTACAGATTGTGCTGGATAGAAACTACAGATTGTGACATGGTAGAACATTTGGAAGGAGACAGTTTCCTCAATGACAGTTGAATAACGACGGTTACTCCTCTGCCAGTCTTCATTAGAGTATGATTAAGTAAAAGCAGATTCTTATGATGTTTAGTGGCTCAGATTTTGTGAATTAATCATTGAGGAAATCTCTATATCCTACTGGACACGTTCTCAAACAGCTTTAGCAATTTCTGTCTCTGTTGTCTTATTTCCTCAGGTTACACCACCCTTCACAAATCTCATCGTTTGCTCTCAATTTCTCCATTTTAAGCACCTTTTTCTCCAGATTATTTATTCTCATTTATCTCAGGCTTTAGCAACTAAACTGGCATATTTATTCTGATCTATTTCTCTTTCAAACATATTATCTAGCTTAACTCTTCTATGGCCTTACTCCCTGAGCACAAGTCAACATTTGAAATGTCTAGGTTTAAAGCTCTTCATGGCTTTTGTCATTGTTCTAAGTACAATGACAGTGTACTCACATATAATAAATAAATAAATCTTTAAAAAAAAAGTAATTAATCCTAGCACTCAGGAAGCAGAGGTTGGAGGCCAGCATAATCTAAATTATTTCATGCAAATTATCTCTGTTCAAATATTATCAATTGTAGCATTTTTTACAATTATATTCGACATATTTGCTTTTCACACCCAGGACTTTATATATTCTAACTACAAGCACCTATTATTTTATGTTTTAAATTTTCATGTTTATTATTTTTAATTATATGAGTGTGTGTGGGTACAGATACCCTCAGTAGCCAGAGGAACTCCCGGAGTTAAGAGTTACAGGTGGAGAGGCAGGCAGATTTCTGAGTTGGAGGCCAGCCTGGTCTACAGAGTGAGTTCCAGGAGAGTCAGGGTTATACAGAAAAGCCCTGTCTCTAAAAAAACAAAAACAAAACCAACCAACCAAACAAACAAACAAAAGAGTTACAAACGGTTGTGAGTCCCCAGATGTAGATGCTAAGCACCAAATACTGGTCTGCTGTACTACAGTACACCTCAAATTGCTGAGCCCTATCTGCAGTCCCATGAGCATGTATTCTAAAGAATGATGACTTTTATTTCTGGTAGTCAAAATTTAAATTTCTGCAAACTCAAATTCACATACATATTTTCCAAAGTCAGAGTTTACTCCAGTATCTATTATGTATGCATCTCTCTGTAATTTTATCTCCCTAAGTGTACTGGTTTTACTGTTATTTTGAGGTGGGATTTTCTTGTTGTTTGGTTTGGTATTTTTGTTTGTTTTTTGTTTGTTTGTTTGTTTTTCTCAATACTAGAGCTTGAGCTCAGCTCCCTTTTCCACCCTAGGCAACACTTCCTCAGAGTTACATCATCAAACTCATTTTGTGAGATTTTTGAAGCTAGGTATTGAGTCCCTTTCCCCAGGCTGCTTCCTGCTTCCTTAAAACAAGGTTTCTACTTGCATGAAGTACCCATTAATATATGCTGAGTAGAAGGGAAATGAGGAAAGCAGAAATACAGTGTCCTGCATAGTTTATAGAGAGACACATTGTGCTGCTGTCAGTGAAGATGGCTCAAATTGTGGGTTTCCTTTCAAAACAATGTCCGATGGTCCTTCATGTACTCTTCAACTCACCAAAGATGTGTTTTTGTTTCTCTATAGTTGGTCGCTTATCTCAACTCTTTGAAGAGGTTAGAGTTGAAAGCTTCCTTGTACTGTTGTCATAGTTTATGATTTATTCTCAGGCTTTCTTGAATTAAGTGCACAAAACCATTTACTTTGGAAAATGCACTGAAAAATCAAAGTGAAATAACTCTGAAGAATAAACTTAACAATACAGAAAGGGTGGTGACACCACCGTTTCACTTGCATCCGTTCTTAAAGCCTAAGAACTCTCTTTGCTTATCTTGATTATCAATGTCCACTTCTCAGCACTATACAGTGCTAAGTTATTGGTCTATGACTAAGCATCCCTAAGCAGCCAACACTAGTCACTCCTCTGCTATCAATACTCAGTCATTGAGAACAGGTCCTACTTAGGAATCCAAAAAAAGTAGACAGAAGAAGGCAAGTCCTTTTTTTTTTTTTTTTTTTTTTTTTGGTTTTTCGAGACAAGGTTTCTCTGTATGGCTCTCCTGGAACTCACTCTGTAGACCAGGCTGGCCTCAAACTCAGAAATCCACCTGCCTCTGCCTTCCAAGTGCTGGGATTAAAGGCGTGCGCCACCACTGCCTTTTTTATTCTATAGATAGAAAACACTCAGTGAAACCAATGAGCCACTACGTCATGGTGTTGACTAATGAAAGTGACTACCCTCTTGTCAGTTGATTTCTGCCTCCTTTCTGGTTCTGTGCTGTCGTTGGTACTATTATTTCTTCTACGGTTGTTAATTTCAATGTGCATATATTTGCTCTGTATGCAAAACTTTCCTCCAAAATTTACAACCTGCTCTGTACATTATTCAAATAATGATTCCATTTTTAGTTGTGTTTTAAATTTTCAAATATACAACAAAGTAGGCATGTTTGTTATAAGGGGTGTGTGTGTGTGTGTGTGTGTGTGTGTGTGTGTGTGTGTGTGTGTGTGTATTTGACTGATTCATCTCTACTTAATGTTTGGCCTTGACTAACACTTATTCTTTTGACACAGGAAGTTGATGCCAGCGAGCCACAGCAAGCATTCTGAAGCTTGGGCTGTATGGACATTTAGTATGAAGGGAACTCATCTTGTGATTAGTAATGCTTTGTTCGTGGTATGCATGAACAAGCATGCTTGAGTCTAGAATGGGCTCTGAGGAAGAGGTAATGGAGAATCTCTGCGTATTAATAAAAACCAGGTGTTAAACCCCACTTTTACTGGTCGATATCATGATGTAGTGGCCATTACTTCTTTCATTTTATTGATTGTTTTCTGTTTATACAATAAGAAATGACTTGACTTCTGTCATTTCCTTGGAGTCCTAAAAAGGAAATGATCTCGATGAAGGAGTATTGAGAACAGATGAGTGGCTCCTGTTGTGTGCATGGGGATGCTAAGATATAGACCAATAACTAGTTGATCATGATCATGTCCACACTGATAGTCAACCAAGTTCTCCTTGAGGTATGTGTACATAATAAAAGAAATAGAAGCAATCTCTCTGATCCTCACCAACCACCCTCACAGGGTCCTAGCTGGAAATCCAAAATCCATATTCCTTCCACTTTATTTTGAAATTGAGGTGAGTTGGTCAAGCACAACAGCAGCATAATTGAATAATTTCCAAAGGAAAATGTGAACATTAATTTGACTAATATCTTTAATATCTATTTTCCCCTCTCCCTTTACCAAATAAAGATATAAATGCAAGTAACATGACTTAAACTTATATTCAGAATAAAATATTAAGGAAACAGCTACATCCATTCTTTTTATTACTTATTTATTATTATTCTGTCAATTAGTTACATTCCAATTGCCTTACAGATATTCGTGGAAAAAATCATCCATTCAGCTGGCACCATTCAACCTAAGACATGGAGATAGAGAGTATTTCAGAATGTCAATGGCACCTACCATCAGATCTTTGAAATATCTTTGCTAGGAAATGCTTGCAGAACATAGCTTGCTCCCCCTGCAATGCTTAGAGTTTATGACCTTCAGGGGTTCCTGCTGACAGGGCTTCAAGCAGGTAGAAACCTTTGTTACTATTTGTTAGTAACACGGAGCTTGAAAGCTACAGACTTCACTTCACATAGCCTGAAGATCCTCTCATTGTCCTTCCCAGAGCCAACAACCTCTCCCTCAGCTCCACATGGGGAATATGCCAGGTCTGGTTCAAAACGACAATCCCTGGTCCCATTGCAGTTTGGCAGTATGGAACAGTACTAGTCAAACTCTGCAATTTGCATAGATCCTCCCCTGCTACTCATTACTGACAGGTGGCGCTGCTGCAAAGCAGATCAACGCGCTCAACTGCAAGTCTGGTCCACACCTCTGCTAATGCGACAGCCATCAGGGAATCCATCTCATCTCCACAAATGAATCTCATCACTTAGCAGGTGATTCGTCTACCAATTAAGACACTGTATTTACTCGGGACCCAAACTCTGACCCATATCTGAATAAACCTAGCCTTTTTCTCTAATCATCTTTTTAAATTCTTTTTCTTAAATGAGCTTAAGGATACTCACTCATTAAAGTATTTTAAATATTCATTACATTACAATTCCCTCAGCAGGTCCTCCTGTTAGACTGTTGTTGCCTGTTTTATTATGAAAAACAATACTTCCCCATTTCTGCTTCTTTCCTTCTCCGATATTATTCTTGGTTGCTTTGAGAACAATACTGAACAATGTGATCGGGGTCATAGTCAAGAACACAGAGCCATATGTATATATACAAACATACATACAAACATACATACATACATACATACATACATGCATACATACATACATTCTATATGAGATAAATATGCAAACGTATATGTATGTGTGTGTGTGTGTTTGTTTATCTCAAATAGAATCTATTCAAATGTCATTCGTTACAGGCCTTTTCATCTAGACAGGAAGACAATCCTCTTACTGAGGATGACGGGCATAAAGCGGAGTGAAGTTAGGTGGACAGCAACAAATTGAAATCCATGCAAATTCTTCTGAATGACTGTTGATAAGTCGAAGGGAGGGAGGAAGTCTGAGGTAAATAAGCCCACTGCACACATCTCTCCTCTGCAGTGGTGGGGATCTCAGAGCAAGTGACTGTGTTACAGAACCTGAAACTATGGGCTAAGTAGAATAAACTAGCCAGACTTCTG
>JADRCC010572441.1:0-12093 GCA_019843855.1 Hylomyscus alleni | reverse complement strand
GGTTACTTTTCTGTCGCTTTGATAAAATGGTATGTGCAAAGGCAACTCATGGAAGAGAGTTTGCTTTGGCTCACAGTTCCGGGGAGCATCCTAATGGCAGAGGAGGTGACAAAGCCACCAACTGGGAAACTGAGAGACCACATCCTTACCCTCAAGCAGGAAACAGAGAGAAGGACCTGGGAGTGGAGTGTGTCTACAAACTCTCAAAGCTCACCCTCGATGACCTTCTTCCTGATGCAAGGATCTGACCCCTAAAGGCGCATAGCCTCCCCAAATAGTCTAACCAAATGAACATCAAGTATTCGCATACGTGAGCCTGTGCAGAACATCCTCATTCAGACCAGCGCAGGTGACTCACATGCTTAAATTCTAGAGTTCTATTCTTAGGACTTGTACATTCTTTTGTCCGAAAGTTACACTTCAACTCATTTAAAACAAACAAACAAAAATCTTAATAAATAAATAAATAAATAAATAAATAAATAAAGCCACTCTGTGGGTCAGTTGATACAATGCTTGCCTTCGTGCAGGAAGTCCTGGGTTTGATTCCCAGCACCACATAAAACTGGGCATGCTGGCACACACCTGTAATTCCAGCACTCAGGAGGGAACAGGAGGATCAGAAACACAAGGTCATGCTCAGCTATGTAACATGTTTTCACCCGTATCTAATTAACTAGTCAATTAAAGCCATTTGCATTGGTATTCTTCAGAACCATTTAATTACCCTCCAGAGGATAGAACTCTGTTGTATAAATATGAAATGGTTAATATTTCAAATCACTGCATACAGAGGCTGGCTGTGTTAGCCACACCCATTTTCTTTCTGGTGTCACCTCTTTTTGCTTGATTTCATTATTTATCTGCCTCTTCAAGCTATTAAAATCATCTCCTTCTGGTTGTGTTAATTTCCCATTTAAACTTCAAACTGAATCTCAGGTTATTTTTACCTCAAGCCCATCACCAGTGTCTTGGTGTAGAGGGGCCAGGCATGTGTCTCACAGGCTTCCCTAGGGAGGATGCAATTCCCTCCTCACAGGATGTGGGTGCTTCTCTAGAAAGTCTGAATATTTCTGCCCTCTGTTCTGTACTGTTTCACTCATTGACAAAGATCCCCTGAGTACCTTCTCACTGCCCAGATCCTTGAGTAGAAGTGGAAACTTACAGGTTCTTTGGAAAATCAGTTGTGTCAGATGGTGGTTTGCTGGGGCAAACAGGTGAAGGAACATTTCATTGAAGTAGACACAGGTAAAAGGCTAAGGCAGGCTCATGTAAAGCTGGCTGTACAATGCTGAGAGAAGTACCCCTGCTGGTCTGAATCCCTCCTACTGATTTGTGCCAATTAAGTTGTCCTGCACCTGGCCTGAGGCAAAGACAATGGGTCAGCAGCAGTTTCCAGATTTCCTCAGCTACTTCCCCAGCAACAGTTTCCAGACTTCCCCAGCAACAGTTTCTAGACTTCCTCATCAGCAACAGTTTCCAGCCCCCCAGTCCCCATCAATTGTTCTGGAATGACCCTAGAGTTAGAGGCAAGATTAAGATAGAGGTCACCTACCATTCCCCTAATGTGCTTTGAATTGGGCCTGTGAGCTCACTTTAGAATCTCTCCATCTTTATAGACTGTAGACCCCAGCATTCTGGACTTCTGAAGAATAAATCACTTTTTGCATTTACATACTTTCTGAGTCTGGGTTGTCATTCTTCAGCGACTCATGAACCCTTACACCCAAAGTTTCCATAGTCCCCAGAGCAACCCCGCAAGAAGAGGGTCCAGGTTCAAATACATGAGCCCACAGGGAACAATTCCCATTCAAGCCCCCAGCCCTCCATTGGTTGGGGGGTGGGGGCAGTCAGAGACTCCAAATATAGCAGAGAAGGGAGAACTAGGCACCCCTAAACATTATAAGCAAGGTGAGGCCCCTCTCTAGACTCTAGAAAAAGTACCTGTTATCTTTTCTTAGCATGATAACGGAGTAAAATGCAGGAGCAGAATATCCTTATGAGTGTTTATTGCAGCTTGGTGGATTGATGGGAGATGTCTGAGGTAGAGCTGAGGCGGGACTGAGGTCGGGCTGAGGCGGGGTTGTGGCAGAGCTGAGGCGGGGCTGAGGCAGGGCTGAGGCAGGGCTGTGGCAGGGTTGAGGCAGGGTTGAGGCGGGGCTGTAGTGGGGTTGAGACTGGGCTGAGACTGGCCTGTAGCGGGCCTGAGGTGGGGCTGTGGTGGGGCAGGGCAGTTTCCCTCCTGTATAAGCATTTCTTGGTAGAATGTTAGAGCTGTAGACTGTACAGTACTCACCACCACCCGGGGCATCCCTGCTGACAGCCTATTGTACTCACAGCACTGAAGTGGGGAAAGAACAAGGCTGTGTTACCTGAAAACGAAACACAGTGGGAAAGGAGATCGCAATCTTCTGTTTTGCAAAGCAAACATTTCAAAATCAAGAGAGTTGTGTTATTCAGCAACGGGGAATAAAATAAATAATTCAAGCTTACCTGAATAAACTGGTCCGTTTACAGCATTTCTTCTCTTACAGCCTTGATGGATTGACAAGCAGGATGAAACGACGGTAAGCGTTGCAGAGGACGCCATCGAAGGCAAAGCAAAGCACGAAGGTAACTAAAACAAGAACCACAGAGGAAGAACAAGCCCTGAGGAACAGAGATGAACGTGTCCGTATTTAGTGGGAAAGCAGCATTTTATTACAATCAATAACTGGATACATTCAATAGAATGACTCTGCCTCGCCCTGATCCACAATTTCACTTGACAGATCTGAGATTTCCTTAAGCTGGATGTTGGTTTCCTGTTATTTTCCCTTGTCTTGAAATTTCCCATATCCCACATAGTGTTACACAGTGCTGCAGCTGTCTGACAGGATAGGTGAGCAGTGTACTGCTGACACAGAGACATGCCAAAGAACAAATGTACACACACACACACACACACACACACACACACACACACACACACAGCATTTTAAAGGGGATTTTTTTTTCTAAGAAAAATACTCAACGAGGATGACTTTGAAAGCAAAATATTAGCCGGCCTTGAAATATCACTTAATATAAGCCTAAATTTCCTCTAAGAGATCTTGCTTTCTCTGTAATTCATAGAGGAATCTTTTTATAAGCCTTTGAAAAGTCCAGTGAATACATTGTATGAAGGATTCAAAAAGCTTTGATTAACCATTAACAATGGAAGATTATACGATTAGATTTCATGTAATTTAGAGTAAGATGTTTTTTAAAGTAGATTCTAATATAAAATCATACCTGAAGATATTGTGCCAAGCATATATTTATCTTTTAAATTCATCTATATTCTTGGAAATGTCTTCACAGTTCATTTTAAAGCAAAACATTGAATGATATAGTCACCTAAGATATTACAGCTAATCTTAGAATAGGAGCAACTCAAAAATGACCCCCAAAATTAGATTCTTGTCACATAACATAATACCAAACAGCACTTCCCCATGTAAAAAGAAACAAATAATCACATTAGACTGACATTTTTATGAAAATAAATGTAATTTTATGAAAAACATGTAATTAACTCTCAATGGTATAGTATACATTAAGCAACGATTGAAGAGGAAGCATTTCTCTGAACAACATTGATACTTATCTAGTGATGGAGAGATGTCTCTGGGATTAAGAACACTGTCTACTCTTCCAGAGTTCCTTGTTTGATTCCCAGCACACACATGGTGGCTCCCTACCTCTGTTACTCCAGTCCCAGGGGATCTGATGACTTCTTCTGGCTTCTTAGGGCACCAGGTATACATGTGATGACCAGACATACCTGTGGACCGAACACTCATACACATAAAATAAATGATTTACTGTGAAGAACTGTTCAACTTCACAGACCTCTGTAACACTTTGTTCAAGAACAGACTTCATAACTTCCTTGGGGATTTTAAATGAGCTTACATTATAGGCAAACCAAATTCCAAAAGTTTCTTGATTCCCTGAAAGTGGCTGCCTTCTTGTGTAACTCGGAGCTCACAGGTGTGGTCGCCTATAAATACTATGAACATCAAGTAACAGGACAACATTTAGAAGGATTTAAACCCTTTGCATCAATTGTGTAATCAGGAATGCAAGACCCTTCCCTGCACACACGGCTCCTCTCACACCCGCCCCTGCTTCACCTTTGTTCTTTTCTCTCAAATTTTAAACAAGATTTCTAGGCTATGAAACACATGTTCATCCTAGGAAAATTGAGGAATAAAAGTAGAAGGAAAAACACCTATAAATCTATGAATTTCTTCTTTGAAGATTTTGATTAAACAATTACAAACTGAACAAAGGTTTTTATGTATTTTTTTCAATGTTAGAAAGAAAACATATCTTTAGAAAATTCATTCAGACTTTGCATAACTTTGGTTAACATACATGAACTGTTTTAATGGCTAATTGCATTAAAGATCTTTACTAAGAAAGCAACACACACAGAGCTTAGCAAATATAGTTTAGTTCAGAAAACTAAACACTAGCATTACTTCAATCTGCATTTGGTGTTTTTTTTTAATATAAAGAGGTGTAGATGAAAACTACCAAGCTTATATAGAACATATTCAACAATACAACTTTCTGTCAACCATGATAGTAAGATATGACTGCTCCCTCTTTGGAGAACAAGGTCTGAAGTTCACTGCACAGATGTTGGGTGCTTCTGAGAGTTTAGTGGTTTTGAACTTTGTCTTATTCTGCTTTGGTGACATTCTTTCTACAATAGGCTGCCAGCCCATCCTGGCTTCATTATCTGCTCAACCCAGTGATGGAAAAGAGCTCTTAAAATCTTTAGTTCTTTCTCTATTCAAAATTCATGTTAGTAATGTCAAAAATAACATGCAGGTATATTAAACTTGATTTCTATGATTATTTTGTAAAATTTTGGGATTATTTCATTAAGGATTAAAACACTTTTTAAAAATTATTTATTCTATTTGTACGGGTGTTCTGTCAGCATATATGTCTGTGTACCATGTGTAAACCATGCCTGGTGCTCTCAGGTGCCAGAAGAAGTTGGTAGATCCCCTGGGGCTGGACTTAGGCAGTTGTGAGTAGCCATAAGTGTGGTGGAAATTTAACCCAGTTCCTCTGGAAGAGTAGCTAGGTCTCTTAACCTCTGCACCATTTCTCCAGCCCCGAGACAGAAACACTTTCAAGGTTATTTCTACAGAGTGTTAATTTCTTATCTCTGTGGAGCTGTCCGAAGTACATTGCAATCAGCAGCACATCACAATTTACAAGATGCCAATACAATAATTTCAGAGCCAATTGATAATGATAAAAGCTTTATCCCAATTATTCTAATCTTATGAAACTCTTAGCTACTCCTGGCTGTTTCAAACCACACAGGATCAGGATCTTCTTCCCGTTTGTCTGGCTCCATGTTGGCGTCTCCCCCTTCTCCTCCTGCATCATCGTCTCCATCTGTCTCCTCAACTCCTAGGTCTGCCTCCCTTTTCCTGTCCAATCACAGGCCTGCTACTGCCCTAATGCGATTGGACAGGGAAAATCCTGCAACAGGAACATTCTGTTTATATACCTGGACCAGTAAATTATTAGTTCTCTCTAAACTCCCAACAGGAGTGCATGCCTCCTCTACTCACCCCACCCCAGCCCCCAGTGTTCTGGATTCATAAATGAAACACACACAGACACACAGAGGCAGGCAGCCTTATTTTTAATATACCTTTAACAGCACAATGGTTGGACACTTCCAAACCTTTCTATGACAAGCACTCTCCCCTCTGATATTCCTAAATTGTTATTTTCTGAAATCTGTATTCCATCTCTCTTACCCTAGACCCAGTCGGGGAGTGGCCCCTAGGGCTGCTTCCCTGACTCTTACGAGGCTGGGTGCTTCGTCTCCTGCTCCCTCAAGTCTGATTTCTCCTGGTTTCCTGTCATGGTGATTCTAAAAACCCTTCTCTCTCCGACTTCCTTGCCTGGGAAATCTAAAGTCCTGTCTCCCTATCTGATGGCACCTTTATTTCCTAATCAGAGCCAAATGGGGGCAGGAACCCCCAGCACAGACAGTTCGGGAGCAGAATTAACACAAATGGCATTAGAACCAATCCACAAGATAGCCTCTCTGAAAATTCCCAGGATTCCAAGCGTCACACAGTCACAGAAACTATCTGCAGCTGGAAAGACCATGCCTCTGCTAGAGTGCGAGGCAAATCACAGTCAGCTGCTGGGAACAGCCCCATATCCCCACCCTGGGATTAAGACGAAAACACATTTTTATGTGTTTTTTTAAATAAACCAAAATTCCAAAGTTCTCATTATAAAACTAAAACTTGGTGTTTCTTTTGACTCCATGTGTCTCACTGGACTAAATGACTTAATAAACATCTTTTTAACTACTTTTAAAACCTAACTACAAAGCCATTTCCTTCCATTTCTTCCTCTTGACATTCATATATGTGAATTTTCCTTTTAATTGTGTGACCTGAAGCTCCTTGGAAAAGCCACACTTTTATTAAAGACTCTGAACTGAGTGAGTGATCATTGGTTAGAATGTTGCGGGTCAAAAGCCAAAATTATCTTAGGCTATCTTTAGTCCTCTTGATATCCATTTACCACTTGCCTCTGTATCTGATCATTACATTCAGGACAATGCTTTGGAATCTGTTAGGTCAGCCGACTGTGTGCTTTCACCAAGCTACCAACCCAAAAGCTGAGAATGTCCTCATACAGCATTTGAGACCTGTGGCAGAGAAGTCTCTGCTTTGCTATAACCTGCCTACCTGATATCCCATTCATTTATGACTATCTTGCATTCTCTAATAATACAAACATATTATTGGACAACCCGAGTCCATGTTTCCAGGCTATGGGCACTCATAGCTAGCTCAGAATAAGTTCTTTCCCACTCCCTTCAGAATGAGAACTGTGTTTTACAAAAAGAATTGTAAAATTTTACTGGTTGCCATGATCTTGATTTTTAAAGTTGAATTTATTCCTTTTACATGCATTTAGCCTGCAGTTTTGTTTGGATTCCACATGTGTGTTTGATGCCCTCAGAGGTCGGAAAGAGGTTTCTGATGTCGATACAGATGGTTGTGAGCCACCATGTGAGTAAAGGGAAATGAACTTGGGTCCTCTGCAAGAGCAATGAGTGCTGGTAACGTTACACCGAGACTTCTCCAGGCCCACCACCCTCTACCAGAAAGATTAAAGGGAAGAGTGGAATGCAAGTGTTGGTAAAGCTCACTCCATGAGTGACAGGGATGTTCAGACGAAGCTGGAGGAGGGAGAGTTTGAGTCTTTGGGAAAGCGTTGGCAGATCCCAATAAAATTGGTCTTACATACCAGACTCAGCACTTCCCCGGGTACACACTCAACATAAACATAAATGTATGTTTCGACATGTAGTTACACTCTATATAAATGTGTATGCTATACTCAACATACACGTGCATGCTGCATTCTACATACACGTGTACGTTCATCAACAAGCATTTTCACCAAGAGTGGCACCTGTCATAACTGCTTCTAAGTAGAAATTACACAGGAACTTATCAACATGAAAGAAAATTCATAAAAAAAAAATGTTGACAGCAAAGTCAGGTTTTCTTTTTTTAAACTTTAATGTGCAATTAGTCTACTCTAAAATATAAAATAGGCCACTGCTTCATAAGCAACTGAGAAAGGGTAGCTCCTGGAGATGATGCTACAGTTGACTGACCTGGGTCCTAATACATCCGACTGTGCTTTTCTTTTTATGTCGATTACACATAACGGTTTGTTTTGGTTTTTGAGGATTTTGCAGTGTATCCTAGGCTAACCTCAAACTGGAGATTTCCTGTCTCTGTCTTCTGAGTGCTAAAATGATACCTCCTAAGAGAACGCAGGGAAAGACTGATTTTTTTTTTTTCAGTTTTTAAATCACCCATATTCCAGAAACAACTGCTCCCAATACCTTGAGTTATTTCTCTGTCTTCTGAAGCAGGTATACTTGGCTCATCCTCCTTAGACTTACTCCACATTTTATGTACCCATCGAAAAGAATCTACTGGCTCAAGGGCATTCATCCTTTAATATCTATGTTCGTTTTCCATTTCCCTCCAGAAAAGGTGCACCAGTTTTAGAGCGGCATTGCCATGGTGAGGGAGAGAGCTCCTTGCGGCTCAGCTCGGGTCCGAATGGCTTATTACTCGTGATCATCTTAAGACAGCGGGGCTTTAAAGCAAAGACCGAGGAAGCCGCCATTTTCATCAGCCCTAGGCCAGGTTAGGCTGCGGGCCCGTGGCCCCTGCTCGCCTCTCCAAGGGGAAACCACTGGAGGATTCTGCACCGCGCGGGGAAGCCCGGGAGCCACCAGCTCCCTAGCAGCGGGCACAGCCCGGTTGCCAAGGGAACTGCCGCGCGCCGCTGCGCCCGCCGACCAGCCGCCGTCTGAGGGGCCAGGCCCGGGCAGGCCAGGCATCATGGAGCTGCCGGACCCTGTTCGTCAGCGCCTGAGCAACCTCAGCCTCACCATGTTCGGCGACTCCAGCCGCACCGGGCCAGAGTCCAGTGAGGCGGCGGGTGAGTGGCGGGGCTGCAGGCCCACGCGGGGGTGTGGCTCGCGGGCGGGCGAGCAGCCGCACAGGCGGTGCCCGGGTGAAAGATGGCGGCTCCGGCTTCAGCCAGGGCACTGTCCCTCGGGAGACCACGAGCTTCAGCCGCCGCAGCTACTGCACCCGGTGGCGCGGTCGCCGAGCGGATTGGGATGCGGAGCAAGGAAGGCCTGCGTCCCCGCGCGTGTCACCGCTGCGTCCCCTGCGTGGCAGCCGCCCGCTAGCGGGCCCGGGTGGAGAAGAGCCATCCCGACTCCCACCCCGCACACACCCAGGCTGTGTTCAAACCCCTCCTAGCTGAGCAAGACCTGCAGCTGCCAACCTGACATGGCCTTCTTCCCCTGCCTCGTCCTTCCTTCTCCCTGTATAAAAACTTCAACCCCTCAGTCTAATAAGAGAAATACCACCCAGCTGACTCCAGTTTCTGTCTCCTCCGTCAGGACGACAGCATACAAGGTTTTCACCTTTGAACTCAAGGAAGTGGAAAAATCCTTTCTCTGGCTTGGTTTGGGCTTTTTTAAAAATTTTTTATTTCTTAAAGGGGGCATTGAAAAGCAAAACCACTCCCCATCATCGCATTGTGTCACCTCGGTCACTCGCGTAATTTACGCTCTATGGAGGAAAACATTGAAAAATTAGGATTTTGTGTTTCTGATTCGAAGTGTGAGCCTTGCCGTGCACTAAAAATCTCATAATACAAAGTCTCTGGAGTCAAGGTAGTGACTGAAAAAAAAAAAAAAAATGGGGTAACATATGTTCTGCAGTGGTCTAGAGGCTCAGCAGCCTAGATCTGTCTCGATGGTGTGGGCCGCAGCAGAACTAGGTAAAGCCATCCACACTGGAATTTCTTATGGTTCTCATGTGTCACAGAATACTATTTTCCCAGCCATTCAAACGTGAGAAACGCTGTTTAATTGGTCAGTAAAATTTGTCTGACCGATTATATAATGCTTTAATTTTATCTCATTATAGAACTCAACTGGAACTTTTGTAAAATTTAGTAAATTCACACCTTGTGCCTCGTGGTTCCTTTTCATTTTGATCTGATTTTTCAAGTGCATAAATCTGATGTGTTCAAGTATGGACATGAGACTACATAAATAAAAACCCTGGCATTCTAAACAGCCACTCTGCCCAAGCTATATCCCCATAGCTTTTAAAACAAACAACAACAAAATTTATTTGGTTACAGTACAATCAAGAAGTGCGTGCCTGGGCTATCCTGAAATCTTCTCTGTAGTCCAGACCGGCTTTGAGCTTGAAATATTCCTGCTTCCATCTCTTTGGAAAAAGAAAAAAAAATTGACTATGGTTTATGCTCTAAAGGTTCTAAAAGTGTCAACTTAACCAGTGTGTAATTACTGTCCTGTTCTCGGTGAATCCGACTGTACGATCACACCCACAGTGGATCAAGAACTGTACTGTTGCCAAAAGTAAAATAATAATAATAATAGTGAAAAAAATCCCAGTGGGTTTTCTTTAGAGCTAACAAAAATTCCTTCCTAACCCAGAGGTGGTAGCGCATGCCTTTACTTCCAGCACTCAGAGGTCAGAGGCCAGCCTAGTCTGCAGATCAAATTCCAGGACAGCCAGGGCTATACAACGAAACCCTGCCTTGGGAAAAAAAATTCATTCCTATATTTGGGATAATTTAAGAAAACAAGGCAAGAAAAAGCAGACCACAATAGTCACCCTTGCTTCTAGAGACCACGATTTTTTTCATTAATTTATTTGTTTTTATTTTATGTGCATTGGCGTTTATGCTTGTGTGCCTGCATGTATGCTTGTGTTACGGATGGTTGTGAGCCACCATGTGGGTGCTGAGAATTAAACCCAGGTCCTCTGGAAGAGCAGTCAGTGCTCTTAACCACTGAACCATCTCTCCAGCCCCACTCCCACGATTGTTTTAAAAGTATTAAATGTCAATTTAAATTAAAAAAAAAGAGGAAAAACAAAATAAACCGTTTCAAGGAATTTTTTTATTATCTTTCTAAATTCTTACATTTAGAACAACCAAATTAAAATAAGAATGTAGTTAAATTTATAATGTATTTTTTAGGACTCAATTTTTATCATCAAATTCTTGTTGAAGGACCTTTCCCCTTATACAAAAACAAAAGACGTCGGGTAATCAGACGGTAAATGGAACGTGTGTGTTGCAAACGGCCACACATATGATGACATGCTCTTGAAAATTTGTTCTTTCTGCTTATGCGTGCTTGGTATTCACTGTAGAAAGCAAGATCCTGAACAGGAAATGTAAGTGAAATCTGTGCTTACACCAAGACTGTGTTATCTACATATATAAGGAAAGGGCGTTTGTTGAGTGCCAACTAAGTTTGACAGGCACGTTGGTAGGACTGGAGGCCCTCATGACAGCCTGTGAGGTGTCATCATTCCAGAGACGATGAGGTGAATCCCCAGAAAGATGTAATAATGTATCCCAACTCGGGCCCCGGGAATATCCTGTCTCCTGTCTTAGGGTTTGTATTGCTATGAAGACACCCCATGACCACAGGAACTCTTTCTTGTAAAGGGAAACATTTAGTTGGGGCTGGCTTACAGGTTCAGAGGTTAAGTCCATTATCTTCATGGCAGGAAGCATAGCAGATGTGGCGCTGGAGAAGGAGCTGAGAGTTCTACATCTAGATCAGCAGGCCACAGGAAAGAGAGTGACCGTGGACCTGGCTTGGACATCTGAGACCTCAAAGCCCAACTCCAGGGACTCACTTCCTCCAACAAGGCCACACCTCCTAATAGTACCACTTCCTAGGAGCTACTTTCTTTACTTTTTTAATACATTTTTAAAATGTTTTTTAAATATTTATATATATTTATATGTTTAAAATATTATTTATTTTTATTTACATGAGTACACTGTAGCTGTCTTTAGACACACACCAGAAGAGGGCATCAGATCCTGTTACAGATGGTTGTGAGCCACCATGTGTGTGCTGAGAATTGAACCCTGGACCTCTGGAAGAGCAATCTCTCCAGCCTCCTAGGAGCTATTTTCATTCAAACCACACAACTCATGTAAATCATGAGCTTCTAAAGCTCATGTACATCACACTGCATCTTAGAGGGAAAGAATATGATTCTTTTATTTTTTTTATTTTGTGTGTATGAATGTGTTTCTGTGTGTGTGTGTGTGTGTGTGTGTGTGTGTGTGTGTGTGTATACACATAACATGTATGCTTAGTGCCCACAGAGGCCAGAAGAGGGCACCAGATCTCCTGGAACTGGAGTTAGAGTGGTCATGAGCCACTATGTAGGTACTGGGAACTGAACCCAGTTTTCTGCAAGAGCAGCTAGTGCTCTTGACAACTGAACCATCTCTCCAGCCCTAACCAGTACTTCTTATATACAGTTCAGAGAGGCAAATACGTAGAAGGGAAAGATTTCTACTGGAGTAGGGGACGTAATAAAGAAGGATGGAGGGAATGGCACTAGATTGAGCATTAAGGAGTGTATAGGATTAGGATTTGCTGAAAGGGGGATTTTTTTTTTT
>JADRCC010572440.1:0-27268 GCA_019843855.1 Hylomyscus alleni | reverse complement strand
GAACCAGTCTAGTAAACCCTCAAAGCCCTCACCCGTGATATACTTGCTTCAGCAAGGCAATTTCTTCACATCCCAGTGGTTCCATAACCTTTCCAAAGAGCACCAACTCTAGATCCAGTCCTCAAATACATTTGACTTGGGGGAGGGAATTTCTCATTCAAAACACAACAAAGACTCTACATGCATCTTCACAGGGGCATGAATGACTAATTGAAAATGGCATGCCTACATCCTCTGTGATTCCACTTAACACCACACTTACTGCATTCATTAACAATCAGAGTTGGCATATGAGAAGAGAGCCCCTTTGTGTTCTTCCAGTAATCCTATGAGTTAAGGATCGGTGGGGAATAAAACACAGTCTAGGATGCAGAATGACCAAGCACATATTGCCCAAAGTAGGACATCCAGAAGAAGAAAAGGCAGCAAATGAAGACCCTATGTCCTGCAAGCGAAGGGCCTTAGTCAGTATTATCAGTACTGGGTGTTGGGACATGTTAGCAAATGGAACTCCTTCAACCACATGAGACTGGGCTTGGGTTCGGGCAAGTGGACACTTGGAGAAATGATAAGCTGAGGGGTGTAAGTACTTGACATGATGAGGGGCAAAGCCAAAGTGAATGATCAGAATTCTTGTAGAAAGAACACAACAGAGAGAAGGGAACACAGGCCAGGCCAGTAGATTGGAGGGAGGTATTGGAAACAGATCTGGAAGACTATGCCAACAAGTAGGAGCCATGCTACAGTTTTCCCCAAATGCAACTGACAAATTTAAATTGCATTTATTTAAAGCATAGAACATGATTATTTTATTTTATGCTCTATTGGTTATTTTATTTATATACATTTCAAATGTTATTCCCCTTTGCAGTTTCTCCTCCACAAGGTACCTCTCCCCTCCCCTCTCCGTTGACTCTATGAGGGTGCTCCCTCACCCACTTACCCACTCTGGCCTCAATGCCCTAGTGTTTCCCTATCCTGGGTCATCAAGACTCCACAGGACCAAGGGGCTCCCCTCCCAGTGATGCCAGATAAGGCAATCCTCTGCTACATATCCAGCTGGAGCCATGGGTACCCTCTGTATACTCTCTGGTTGGTGGTTGAGTTCCTGGGAGCTTTGTGGGGGTCTGGTTGGTTGGTTTTGTTGTTCTTCCCATGAGTTTGCAAACTCCATCAGCTTCTACAGTCCTGCCCTAACTTCCCCATTGGGGTCCCCATGCTCAGTCCAGTGTTTGGCTGTGTACATCCGCATCTGTATTAGTTAGGATCTGGCAGAGCATCTCCGGGGACAGCTACACAGGGCACCAGTCAGTAAGTACTTCTTGGCATCCACAATAGTGTCTGGGTTTGGTGTCAGCAGATGGGACGGATCTCTAGATGGGGCAGTCTCTGGATGGCCTTTCCTTCAGCTTCTGCTCCACTATTTGTCCCTGCATTTCCTTTTGATAGGAAGAATTCTGAATTAATATTTTCGAGATGGGTGGGTGGCACCATCCCTCAACTGGGTGTCTAGTGGCCTATCCACTAGATATGGTCTCTACAGGTTCTATCTCCTCTTTGTTGGGTATTTCGGCTAAAGTCCTCCCTGTTGGGTCCTGGGAACCTCTTGGGTCCCTGGCACCTGGGATTTTCTACTGGCTACTCCCAGTTCCCCCTCCCACTCTACTACACACCTCCTTTTAAATTTCTGACACTCTGTACTTCTCCCCCATCTTCTCCCATATCTGAACTGGCCTACCTTTCTCCCTTGCATGCCTCTCTGCCTCCCACATCCCTCCCTCCTCCTACTTCCCAGAGAATATTCTCTTACCCCTACTGAGTAGCACTGTAGTATCTACACATACATATGATCTTCTTTCCTCTTCAGTTTCATAGGGTCTGTGAGTTGTATAGTGGGTATTCCAAACTTGTTTTTGACTAATATCCACTTATCAGTGAGTGCATACCATGTGTGTTCTTTTGTGACTGGGTTACCTCACTCAGGACGGTATTTTCAAGTTCCATCCATTTGCCTGCAAATTTCACGAAATCATCGTTTTTAATAGCTGAGTAGTACTCCGTTGTATAAATATACCACATTTTCTGTATCTATCCCTCTGTTGAGGGACATCTGGGTTGTCTCCAGCTTCTGGCTATTATAAATATGGCTGCTATGATCATAATGGAGCATGTGTCCTTATTGCATGTTGGAACATTTTCTAGGTATATGCCCAGGAGTGGTATAGCTGGGTCCTCCAGTAGTACTATGTCCAATTTCTGGAGGAACCACCAAACTGATTTCCAGAGTGGTTGTACCAGCTTGCAATCCCACCAGCAATAAAGGAGTGTTCCTCTTTCTCCACAACCTCTCCTCATCTGCTGTCACCTGAGTTTTTGATCTTAGCCATTTTGACAGGTGTGAGGTGGAATCTCAGGGTTGGTTTGATTTGCATTTCCCTGATGACTAAGTATGTTGAATATTTCTTTAAGTGCTTCTCAGCCATTTGAGATTCCCCAGTTGAAAATTCTCTTTTTAGCTCTGTCCCCCATTTTTAATAGGATTATTTGGTTCTCTGGAGTCTAACTTCTTGAGTTCATTGTACATTTTGGACATTAGCCCTCTGTTGGATGTAGGGTTGGAACAGATCTTGGGAACAATCTGTGGTTTGCAGTTTTGTCCTATTGACAGTGTTTTTCACATTACAAAAGCTTTGCAATTTTATGAGGTTCTATTTATCAATTCCTGATCTTAGAGCATAACCCATTGGTGTTCTGTTCAGGAAAATTCTCCTGTGCCCATGTGTTTGAGACTCTTCCCCACTTCCTCTTCTATTAGTTTCAGTGTATCTGGCTTTATGTAGAGGTCCTTGATCCACTTGAACTTGAGCTTTGTACAAGGAAGTAAAAATGGGTCAATTTGCATTCTTCTACGTGCAGACCACCAGTTGAACCAGCACCATTTGTTGACAATGCTGTCTTTTTTCCACTGGATGGTTTTAGCTCCTTTGTCAAAGACCATAGGTGTATGGGTTCATTTCTGAGTCTTCAGTTCTGTTCCGTTGATCTACATGTCTGACTCTGTACCAATACCACGCAGTGTTTATCACAATTGCTCTGTAGTAGAGCTTGAGGTCAGGATTGGTGATTACCCCAAAAATTCTTTTATTGTTGAGAATGGTTTTTGCTATCCTTGGTTTTTTGTTATTCCAGATAAATTTGGGAATTGCTCTTTCTATCTGTGAAGAATTGAGTTGGAATCTTGATGGGGATCGCATTGCATCTGTAGATTGCTTTAGATAAGATGGCCATTTTTACTGTTAATTCTGCCAATCCATGAGCATGGGAAATGTTTCCATCTTCTGAGATCTTCTTCAGTTTCTTTCTTTGGAGACTTGTAGTTCTTGCCATACAGATCTTTTACTTTCTTGGTTAGAGTAACACCAAGATATTTCATATTATTTGTGACTATTGTAAAAGGTGTTGTTTCTTTCTCAGACTGTTTATCCTTTGAGTAGAGGAAAGCTACTAATTTCGTTGAGTTCATTTTGTATTCAGCCACTGTGCTGCAGTTGTTTATCAACCTTATGAGTTCTCTGGTTGATTTTGGGGGTCACTTATGTATACTATCATATCACCTGCAAATAGTGATATCTTGACTTTCTCCTTTCCAATCTATATACCTTTGATCTCCTTTTGTTTCGTAATTGCTCTGGGTAGAACTTCAAGTACTATATTGAAGAAAAAAAGGAGAAGTGAGCAGTCTTGTCATGTCCCTGATTTAGTGGAATTGCTTCAAGTTTCTCTCCATTTAGTTTGATGTTGCTTTTTTTAATATTTCGGTATGGACCTTGAATTTCTATTCTCTCCATAACTTTTAGCATGAAAGGCTATTCTATTTCTTTAAAAATGCTTTCTTGATATCTAATGAGATGATTATGTGTTTTTTCCTTTGAGTTTGTTTATATAGTGGATTATGTTGATAGATTTCGATATATTGCACCAACCCTGCATCTTTGAGGTGAAGCCTACTTGATCCTGGAGAATGATCTTTCTGATTGTTCTTGGATTTGGTTTTCAAGAACTTTATTGAATATTTTTGCATCAATATTCGTGAGGGAAATTGGTCTGAAGTTCTCTTTCTTTGTTGGGCCTTTGTGTGGCTTAGTTATTAGCATAGTTGTGGCTTCATACAGTGTATTAGGTAGTGTTCCTTCTGTTTCTATTTTATAAAATACTTTGAGAAGTATTGGTATTAGGTCTTCTTTGAAAGTCTGATAGAATTTTGCATTAAAACCATCTGATCCTTGAATTTTTTTGGTTGGGAGATTTTAATGACTGCTTCTATTTCCTTAGGGGTTATAGGATTATTTAGATGGTTTATCTGATCCTGATTTAACTTTGATACTTGGTATCTCTCTAGAAAATCATCCATTTCATCTAAATTTTATAGTTTTGTTGAGTATCTGATACTTTTGTGGTAGAATCTGATAATTCATTTTTAATTTCTTCAGGTTCTGTTGTTAAGTCTCCATTTTCATTTTTTTTTTATTTTGTTAATTTGGATACTGTTTCTGTGCCTTCTGGTTATTCTAAGGGTTTATCTATCTTGTTGATTTTCTCAGAGAACTAGCTCCTGGTTTTGTTGATTCTTCGTGTAGTTCTCTTTGTTTCTACTTGGTTGATTTCAGCCCTGAGTTTGATTATTTCCTGCCATCTACTTCTCTTGGGTGTACTTGCTTCTTTTTGTTCTAGAGCTTTCAGGTGTGCTGTTAAGCTGCTAGTGTATTCTCTTTCCAATTTCTTTATGGAAGCACTCAGAGCTATGAGCTTTCCTCTTAGCACTGCTTTCATTATGTCCCATAAGTTTGCATTTGTTGTGCATTCATTTTCATTAAATTCTAAAAAGTCTTTAATTTCTTTCTTTATTTCTCCCCTGGCCAAGTTATCATTGAGGATAGTGTTGTTCAGCTTCCATGTGTATGTGGACTATCTGTTGTTTTTCTTGTTGTTGAAGACCAGACTTAGTCCATGGTGACCTGATAAGATGCATGGGATTATTTCAGTCTTCTTATATCTATTGAGGCTTGTTTTGTGTCCAATTATATAGTCAATTTTGCAGAAGATACTGTGAAGTGCTGAGAAGAATGTATATTCTTTTTGTTTTAGGAGAAAATATTCTGTAGATATCTGTTAAGATCATTTGGTTCATAACTTTTGTTAGTTGTGTCTCTGTTCAGTTTCTGTTTCCATGATTTGTCCAGGCTTTCTATGTATCTGATGCTTCAAAACCTGTCAGTGTCTTCCTCTGTTTACCTGTTGTTAAACCCCAGGTTCAGACTTATTTCATGTGGCCACAAGAAAACAGAACTAGAGCCAAGTGGTACCAATAAAATGATTACTGCTAAATAGGAACACTGCCAGAAAGAAATGATTGCAAATGGGAAACTGACTGTCCTAGGAATCAGTTTCCACCACCGTCAGAGTCAGGACATACATCTAAGAGGAGGAGTGTAGAGAGCCTCATGCTTCAGTACTAGGGGTTATACCAATGACCTCTGAGATCTCATTAGGTTTTACTACAGCGTGCAGTTAAGACTTTATCCTCTCACTTCATCATGATGTGTTATATCACCTTCTGGTATGGTCATAAATGTCCATAAGTTGAGAGGAAAGGCAACTTTCTCACAGATGTTGCTTACCCATGCAGAACTAAATGACTAAATGAAGCTCTCCTGCCCAACATTCATTATTCGCTTTTTCTTACTTTATATCTGCAGGAAAAAAAATTCATTCTTTTTTCTGCCCATTAGCCCACAGCAGCATCTCTGTCTTGGTGCTGACTGGACAGTAAAGCCTTTCGTTCTGGAAAGCAAGTGTCTTGATTTTAAATGAGACTATCTGGATGGAATGGGGCTCATGCAATCTCTGCATTTACGACTTTGGAAAGTGGCTCTGTGCTTCTCTTTATTTCCCCCAACAGCATTATTGAATCTAGAATAGTAAATCTGTAGCAAGTCATGGAAAGGCTAGGAAAAAAAGTCTTACTCAGCCTCAGAGGTCCTTAAAATCAGACCCAGGAAGAGATTGACATAGAAACTTTTCAGTTTGATAGTCTTGGCTTCTCAAGGTCAGAGCTTCATATTACAGACTGTGCGTGTTGTGTAAACAGGATACTTTACAAATTGAAAATTGCTACTTTAATAATTGATACAAACCCAATGGCTTACTGAGGGTTTAGCATCTTCTAATCCTGAAAGTCAGCAGGCTCACTGAAATACAATCACATTTGGGTATCCATGTTGCTTCTTGTGGGCGGGGGTGGGGGGGTTCTGGTAAAGAGTTCCATTTCCTCTCCAGAGTCTAAGGACTGCCTGTATTCTCCTTGTCTTTTGGTTCCTTCCTTAGCTTTCAAGTCAGGGTATAGTATCTTCAAATCTAACCATTACTTAGTTAATTAGAGACCTTTAGATTATAGTAAGCTTATCCATTAACCCAAGACAATCTCTCTGTTGCAAAATCCTTAATTTAATGCCATCTGCAGAGTCTCTTTTGTCATGCTAAGTAACATATTCATTGATTTCAGGAGTTGGGATTTAATGTTAGGGGGCACATTGTTCTGGCTGCCCCAGAAGAACTATTCATAGTCACAGGAGACAAACAGAATACCCTGATCTTCAGGTAAGGTTAGCTGGGGCATGATGTTGCCCTGTTCAGAAATCATGTCTGGACAATGAAGGCACACATTCCACCTCTGACACCTTGCACTCCAGTGGTAGAATTTCTCAACTGATTTTTATAAAACTGTTTCCAGTGTCCTGATAATATGCACTTTTAATAATGAGATCAGTAATTCATGTGGAGAGAGACTAGAACGAAGTTAAAGATGTCTTCAATGTCCTCTGTTTAGAGTGTGGATTAGAACAGTTCAACATTAAGAAGTGACAAAGAATCAGAAGAGTTTGTCTGAAATGTGTGGCTTGCATTTACTCTTTACATTCTTTGGAGTAGATTCTTATTCTCTCTAGACTTCAAGATGAGGTTTACCATATGTAGTTTTTCAGAAGATTAAATTGGAAGACATTACTGTTCAGCATTGACCAGAGACCATAGGCTTCTCCCATTAAATGTATAACTCAGGCTCAGTAATCCCTGCCTCGTTCTATTAACTTTTACTATTGGTTTTAAAATTGTATAACTAGATGTGGCTCTTAACAATTTGTTATGAGTTCTTGCTAACTTAGCTCATATTTGAAAAGGCAAACCTGGGTTCTTGCACATAAAAATGTAAACATATTACATTAGTCATTTTTAATGGAATTCTTTGATTCCTTTCTTCCTTAAACATATTTTCAGGAATAAACCAGAAACACACAGCATTTGAATGTTATTAAAATAAAATGATATGCTGCTATTATGTGCAGAAAAATCTTCAGCAAAATAGTGGTCAAGATTGAATGTGGGAATACTTCTTTCTGTCTGGCATTTAAACTTGGAAACAACTTCCACAATTCCCGTTAATCAGTTCAAGGTTCATTAATATTGTCCTAGACCTGCAATATTTAGAGGAATTAGTATTTAGAGGGATTTCCTAAGAAGTACTAACTTCACAGTTTCAATAGCATACCCTAGAAATTGATAGAGAAGAATTAATACCATAAACTTCTAGTTCCCCTCAAGCATTCCACTTAGGTCATCAGATCATATGGCTCTTCACAGAGAGCATCAGGAAGCGACAAGTGACCCTGTTTGAAGAGCAGTACCCTAGAATTATAAGGTCTCCATAAATCTTTATTTGTACACTAAACGTGTTTACCATCCAAATAGTCACCAGTAAACAGGCAAAAAAATAGCTCTTAAAATGATGTATCCAAGAATGTGACTTCAACTGTTCTGTGTAATGTGATTAGGGTCCATGTTATGGAATTTCTTCTGTTCTCATTAAAAAGCATTCAGAATATTTTTGTCTAATCCATATATGAGATAACTTATCCTGTGGTCTCAAGGAGTTCTAAATCAATCAGAAAATTTTCTCCATAACTGCCTATGCTGGTACCCAAGCTTAGATCCCTCAAGGTCATGGACATAGCTCTAACAGTTGACCCTCCCTTCTGCTACTAGTGTTGCAGCCCACGTGTTAGTTTCCCATTCTGTGTTACTGTTATTGTAAGAGATTTGGCATGCAAAATTTAATAACTCTGAACATGATTCATTTTGATAACATATTATCATGCTTTAAGCGTGACACAACTTCATCCCACAAATATTTATCCTGTGCCTGCTATGTGCAAGCACTTCTTTGTCACTTGCCTTCCTATTACAAAGCAGACAAGAACGCTAAAAATCACAGGAAGATTAATGCAAAAGATGAGATGCTAAACCCCAGAAACTTAAACAGACCAGCAATTTCAAATGTTTTTAGCATCTGAGTACCCACACCAGAGAGTTTGCAGTAATGTGACCTTTTCATTAAGAGTGGAATTTTTCATTAGATATCAGTCAGAATCCTGAGCTTTGCAATTCTTGTTGATCCTCTGTGGCAGGGAGCAATTTCAGTAATGTGCCTTTACTTTAAAAAGCCAGGGCAAGTGGCCTCTTCCCATGACAACTGGTAAGCATGAGGGTAACTCTTCACATCATATTTATAAAAATATCCTCATAAGCATTCCATTCTATTTGTTTTTATAAAACAAAAAGGAAGAGAAAGAGAAGATAGAAAGTAACAGGATTTTAAGCTCATCACGACAAAATGTAAACTAAGAATGTGAGATTTAAAGATTAAGACTTAGCTTTTAATGGTGGTTCTGGGTACTATAAGACCATATCAGAGGAGTACAAAATTGAAAAAAATGTACATCTCAGGCCAAATGCAATACAAATGGATCATCAGGGTGATAGAGTGGGCATTGTAACTTGCTATTCTGTGCCTAGCAGTTCCCAGCACAGCCTGTTCTGAGACTTGGCTCTTGTGGGATGAGTTGAGGTGAATGTCATTCACTTTAAGCATTGGGTTTCACATGCAGCTTCTCAGGTGCCCAGGCTTCATTTATCACAACTCGTCCTCTAGTGCAAGAATCAAAAATTATGACTCTTGAGTCACACACCTGCTCTTACAAATAAAGTTCTACAGAGGCACAGTTCTGGCCTCTTTACATACCATCCATGTTGCTTTGTGTGCAACAGCCATGTTGGTTTTATTTCCCAGCTAGGGGCTAGAAAATGTCTCAGTGGTTAAGAGTGCTGACTGATTTTCCAGAGGACCCAGATTTAATAATCGACAGCATCCACATGGGATCTCTTAACTGCCTGTAACCCCTGTCCCAGGGGATTTAATGCTGTCTTCTCAGTTCCGGGGACACGGCAGCCATGTGGTTCATAAATAGATATATAGGTAAAACATCCATATATTCAAAATAGTAAAATGAAAAATATTTTGTAGGTATAAGAAGTTTATTATCATCTGAGCTAGGCCTTCAGTGTGTGTCTCTTATAAGACAGACTGGTGACATATACAACTATGCAACCCATAAGTATCTATAGCCTACTCTCTATTGGTCAGAACTCATCTCCATAGCCACACAGAAGGTGAGAAATGTAGTCAAGCCACTTATGTAAAAAGAAATGAAAATAGGTTTAGTGAACAAACATCCATTTTCTACCACATTGAAATTTTCTATTTACCAAATACTGTGGAAGGAATAGAAAAGTTGGGGACAAAGTGTAAAGCATTCCCACAATGGCACAGAGAGGTCAGAGTTCCTTCTACATGAGTCTATTATAAACTCCATACGATAAAGATATTTCAGACTCATCACACCAGAACATACTGTGAGGGAAAACAGCCAGGTCAGAGGTATTGTGGATGGAATCGAAGAAAAGCTTGCCTTTAGATTACATATAACAGACAATAAAGAGCTAGCTGTCCCGTGAGAGGATACAGGAAGGATGCTTATCACCAAAGTGTGTGATCTGGCTCTACCCCACATGATGAGATGCCTAAGTTTCACAGTAAACCTGTAAATGTATCAGCATAAGTAGTTCCCCAAATGCTGGGGTTAAAGATGCGTACCGCTACATTTGCCAAAATATTTTCAAATGTGAGAATATAGTAATATATAAACCATAATATCTAGACAGAGATCTAATAAAGGTTGCCATCTCAAAGCAGTAATCAGAAGAAGCAATAATTAAGATTTATGATGTGAACATATCACCTTTATACTGGTGAAAATCTCAAATACTGCTAAGAATGCTGTAATATGTGACTTACATTAAAGTTTAAGTAAATGCTAAATGTTAGTTTAAGGGCAGTGACAATAATCCAGGTCACAGACCTCTCTGCACTGGGGCAGAGATCTCTGGGTAAGAGTCTCTGGTGTGTTACTGGGCATGGTGACAGGTGACTGTAAAGCCAGAACTTCAGAAGCAGAAGGAAGAAAAGTGTAGAGTTGGAGATTAGCTGAGCGACATGAGGAGATCCTGTCTCAAAGCACACAGAGAACTTCATGATTTGTTGCTATAACAACAGCCTTGAGCAGAAGTTACTTCTCTTAGTATTAGTTTCCTCAATGGAAAGATGAGCTGTTTCATTTCATAAGAGTAACTGTGCGGAGTTGATGAAATGGTACAATCCTTCAGCATCAGGACTCAATTATTTCCCCTGAAAAGTGTCTTCTTAATAAGGACTCTAAAAAGTAAAAACCAGAAGGAGCAGTCTCTGGATTGTCCTTCCTTCAGTCTCTACTCCATAGTTTGTCTCTGCAACTCCTTCCATGTTCCCCCTTCTAAGAAGGAACAAAGCATCCGCACTTTGCTCTTCATTCTTCTTGAGTTTCTTGTGGTTTGTGGATTGAATTTTGGGTATTCTGGGCTGATATCCACTTATCAGAGAGTGCATACCATGTGTCTTCTTTTGTGAGTGGGTTACCTCACTAAGAATGATATTCTCCAGATCCATCCATTTCCCTAAGAATTTCATAAATTCATTGTTTTTAATAGCTGAGTAGTACTTCATTGTGTAGATGTACCACAATTTCTGCATCCATTCCTCTGTTGAGGAACATTTGGGTTGTTTCCAGCTTCTGGCTATTATAATTATGGCTACTATGAACATAGTGGAGCATGTGTCCTTATTGCATGTTGGAGTATCTTCTGGGTATATGCCCAGGAGTGGTATAGCTGGGTCCTCTGGTAGTACTATGTCCAATTTCTGGAGGAACAACCAAGCTGATTTCCAGAGTGGTTGTACTACCTTGCAATCCCATCAGCAATGAAGGAGTGTTCCTCCTTCTCCACAACCTCTCCAGCATCTGCTGTCACCTGAGTTTTTGATCTTAGCCATTCTGACTGGTGTGGGGTGGAATCTTAGGGTTGTTTTAATTTGCATTTCCCTGATGACTAAGAATGTTGACCATTTCTTTAGGTGCTTCTCAGCCATTTGGTATTCCTCAGTTGAGAATTCATTGTTTACCCCATTTTTAATAGGGTTATTTGATTCTCTGAAGTCTAACTTCTTCTTAAGTTCTTTGTATATATTGGATATTAGCCCTCTATCTAATATAGGATTGGTAAAGACCTTTTCCCAATTTGTTGGTTGCCATTTTGTCCTGAAAGAAGGACAATCCAGAGACTGCTGCATCTGGGAATCCTTTCAATATTCAATTATCCAACCCAGACACTATTGTGGATGTCAGCAAGTGCTAGCTGACAGGAGCCTGATATAGCTGTCTCCTGAGAGGCTCTGACAGTGCCCAACTAACACAGAAGTAGAGACTCACAACCATCCATTGGACTGAGCATAGGGTCCCCAATGAAGGAGGACCCAAGGAACTGAAGGGTTTGCAGCCCCTTAGGATGAACAACAATATTAACTAACTAGTACTCTCACAGCTCCCAGGGACTAAACCATCAACCAAAGAGCACACATGGTGGGACTCATGGCTCCAGCTTCATATGTAGCAGAGGATGGCCTAGTCGGTCATTAATGGGAGGAGAGGCCCTTGGTCCTGTGAAGGTTTATGCCTCAGTGTAGGGGAATGTCAAGGCCAGGAAGTGGGAGAGGGTGGGTTGGTGAGCAGGGGGAAGGAGGAGGGAACAGGTTTTGTTTTTTTGTTTTTGTTTTTGATATTTTTTTTGGAAGGGTAACCAGGAAAGGAGATATCATTTGAAATATAAATAAAGAAAATATATAATAAAAAAAGAGAGAGAGAAAGTAAAAACCATGCAGAAGCTGTTACAGAATTCCTTGTATTCTAACCATGCAGGCCTCTTTTTCAAAGCTATTTGACATTATTTTCATCCCACTTTGGAATACATAGTTTGTGCCCTGTATTTGCTTTCTTGGTGGCATCTAAGGCATATTGCTTTGGAATAAGAATCGAAAGGGAAGTCTTGAACTTAATCATGTATGGATTTCCTTTTATGTAAAGGAAGGAAGGAGAACCAATGTGATTCAGCCACCCTGAGCTAAGATTGGAGGAAAGAAACTTTAAAATTTTATCTTAAACCAAATAATGAACTGTTGGGGAAGCCAGGGCATGCAGAGACAGGCAAAGCATTCTAAACTTATTTCATACTTGTAGTATAATCCAGGAGCTATGATATCAAGCAATAATCACATGCACACATTAAAAAGGGAGACCACTATTCATATAGGCTAATTCTGCAGTAAAGGTCCTTTTTTACATACATTGTCATTCCCATATCTATCAGAGAAAGAGACAGAGACAGAGATAGAGAATCAAAAAAAATCAGACAGATGGTTATGTATATATTGTTCATAGATGTCAAATTTAAAAGATACCTATAGATTCTCAGAGAAAAAATGACTAGTAGTAGAACATATAATTCCACTTGAATCTTAGTCTTAAGAAATTAAGTAATTCTATTTTTATAACAGTTCCAAATCTTAATTTAAAAGGCAACAATTCTTTCGGCATTATTCTATGACTCACATTATTACAGTACTCCAGAGATTTCAAAGATTTTATAGTGCTATGAAATTCAAAATTATGGCCCTGTAAGATTTTATTGACATAATCCAAGCTTCTGCACCCAGAGCTGATACCCAGAGCCTGACATGACTATATTTGTTCCTTGACAGCTTCATGCCAAAATTTTTCTTTTCTCATAAATTACTCATCCATTTATTTCATTCCCCTGTCCTTCCTGCTACAGGAAAGCAAGGGAGGCTAGAATCCCAGAGCACTGGAGGAAGAAAGCTATGTGTCAATTTGTCAAGAGCTCTTCTTCTCCAGCCATCATCACGATATCTCTTAGTCCCAACTCATTTCTATGAGTTGAGGAAGAAAGGCTTCCATATTCATCAATAATTCATATAGATGTTAAATGAAAGCTGGGTCCTCTCATTGTTCAGTAGCAGGGTGTATTGTGCTTACAAGCTTGAGCACAATGAATGAAGAAAAATGACTCTAATATAGTCCACTAAGCAGTTAGATGCCAAATAGATGAGGAAGAACAGACTTTAGCCAAGGGTCAGGGTCTCCAGGCACTATGTCATCTATCACCACTAAACCTTCCAGTATGTGGCATTTCCCAGCATCAGGGCACTGCCAGTTATCTGCTCTCCTCTGAGGCAATATACAAGAAATATTTTAGAAGCAGTTGACTGCAGTTTTGTTTACTAAGCTCTGCATGCCTGATTCAGCATTGTAGTGAATCCTTTGTAGTTCTCCTTTGACTACCATTTTCCTAGAACATTTTCAGGCATAGGAAGGTTATACATTAAGTAATGCAAAAGCTTTGTGGAATAAGTATAGGCAGAAATTATACCCTGAAGAATATATAGCTTGTACTAGCAATATGAAAGATAAATTTAAATTCTGGATGATTAAAAAAAAATAACATCTCATATTGGAGAATAAAGAAACTGCGAAAAAGGCACCAAAGAATCATATTTGGCCTCAAGAGGTCTAATCAGTAAAGTTCTTTCCTTGCAATCATGAAGACTTGAGTTCAATCCAAAGAAGCTGTTACAGAAGCCAGACATGCTGGTATACACTTGTAATCTCAGCACTAGCAAGCAGAGATGGGCAAATATCCCTGGGGCTCACTGGCCAGCCATCCTAGCCTACTTGGTGAGTTCTAGATCAGTAAAAGACCCTGTATCAAAAAAAAATAAATGGGGATAACTTCGGAAAAATGATATCTAAAGTTTTCCTCTAATTCTCATGTACACACACTTGTGCCTACACACACATGCATTGATGAGCACGCAGATATACATACACATGCACACATATACACATGCTCACACACAGAGAATCATATTTCCTAGAAACAGTCACTTTTGGTAATCGAGATTCAATATTAACTTCTCTCTTTTTTATCTTCCACATTTCATCTGCCTTCCTTTAAAATGGTTCTTCTTCTGCACCATGAGTTCCAACCACACAACTCATCTAGACCACATACTCATGTCCTGACATTCCTCCTCCTCGTCCTCCTTGTCTTCCCCCTCCTCCTCCTCCTCCTCCTTCTCCTCCTCCTCCCCCTCCCCTTCTCCTCCCCCTCCTCTTCCTTTTCCTCCTCCATTTCTATAGTTCATCTTCCACCAGCAACCAGAATGATTTCTTTCAGTTACAAATTAGAGTATGTTCACCTGCCAAGTGATAGAGACACTTCTTTCTCATTGTATTTTAAAGTAAAACATAAATTCTTGGCTGACTTCTAAACACTGTCCCTGCCTATGGTTCCAACATCCACCCCAAATTATCCCGTACATTATGGTGTTTCTCTTAGAAAAGAGGACATAATAATAATTTCCTTTTGGGTCATTAAAGATGAGCATGGGAATAGTATAAACACTTATCTGAGAGTTGCCATCAAGTATTAAGCATGACCAACACTGTATGTGCTTAGGCTCTTGACCTCTGTGGGCCCTGTGCTCCTTGGGAATTCTGTTCTAAATGTCTCTCTTTCTGGGTGCTCTTCTTCCAGATCCTATCAAGGATGCACCTCTGGTCCTTAATGCTTTCCTGTATTACAAATCTACCACTAGGTCTTACTGTCGGTCTTTGGAAACTAGAGTTATATACTCTCCCTCATCATCATCGTTCAAGCATAGGACACAGTAAGAACTCAATTGTGTTTATTGAATAGATGAGTTGGCAGAGAGTAATCCAGGATCTTACCTCACAGTTAATGTTTCATAGCTGAGTGAATGACTAATTACCAACCCTCTTCATTTCATACAGTCAGCCATTGAAATAGACTACCACAAATGTGGTGGCTTAAAAACAACAGAAACTTAATTCTCTCACAGTTTGGGTGCCAGGAGTCTAAACAGAATATTGCTGACCAAAAATTAGGTTCAAGGGAGCTGTGTACTCTCCTAGGGCTCTGGGTGACAATCTGTTCCCATCTAGCTTTCTGTGGCTGTTGTTCATCAGTAAGTCATCATCTTTACCCATCAGATAACTAGAACTATCATTCCAGAAGGATTTGAGTGACTGGAGTCCTGCATAGATAGGATTGTTGTAGTCTTTCATTGACTTTAATTACAGGACTAAAGTGTTATCACAGTGACCTGTATCCCAGAAAATTTCCACCTTGCCTCTGCATTTAGGTTTCACAACAATCAGGAGCTGGGCAGTGGTGGCGCATGCCTTTAATCCCAGCACTTGGGAGGCAGAGGCAGGCAGATTTTTTAATTCAAGGCCAGCCTGGTCTACAAAGTGAGTTCCAGGACAGCCAGGACTATACAGAGAAACCCTGTCTCAAAAAAACAAACCACCACCAACAACAACAACAAAACAAATCAGAAGTAATCTCTGAGCCAGCCAACTCCCTTCCTTTCCTTTTGATTCAAAAGCAGGAGTACAAAGTGGCCATGTGACAATCTCAATTTCTAGTTCAGTGTGATCACTGTTCCATTTCCTGAGGCGAGCTTGCTTCTCCTAGAACTAAAACTTCTGCCAGGGATTCAGCAGGTCAAGTAATGAGTGGCAGCACTTCTGTGTCTATCCCTTGATCCCACTGAAGTGGGACAGGTAATCTTTGGGATGTGTGACCTGCTACACAAATCTACAAACGAAATAGACTTCAAAGGTTTTCACATGTTTTCTCCTAAATTACTCCAGCCCTGGCTGCATCTGTTGTTGTACTGAGGGAAAGAGATGTGTTGTGATACAAGAACCCCAGTGATGTGAAGGCGACTACTACTTAGCAGTCTCCCACACAAATGCAAGCCTTTTCTTGACTCTGGGATGTGATAATAACAAGAGTTCATGGGAAAGTTACAAAAATGATCCATTGAGCAGCCTTGGTTTAAACTGAGCCTGTAATTAAATACTCCCATGGAGTAAGCCCCTTGATTATTACAGTCTTTTTTACTGGATTCTAGGAAATGGAAATCTACACGAACAAGGCTTTCTATCAGTTCATCAAGCCAAGTGGAAATGTCTGTCATCTAAAAGATAATGGCAGAAATCCATTTTTAGTTCTCTGCTGTTGCACTCATGTGTGAAATTACCTATAGGGGAGGACATTTGCCTGTAAAGGGACTTCATTGGGATTGGCTGCACAAACCATAATACTAAGTGAATTGGTCTTGCAAACCAAACTGAAGGCCTCATAAACCAAACAGGAACTACAGTGAAGAAAAAGGCTTGCCATTTGATGTTAGGCATCTAGAGAGGCTGAGAAACTCAAGGCCACTTCACCCCTTTCCAACAGCTTTGATTCCTAGAGAGTAAATCATTTTCTGAATAGCAAATCTTAATAATACCTTGGTTTTCCAATTTGGATAGACAACCCATTTGGCATTCTAACCAAGGCCCTTTCCTTTCTGCCCTGATTATATTAGCACGGATTTCTGGTTTGAATTACCCACTGAAAGAATATTGGAGGGTTTTAGGAGGAAGTATTTGTACTCTCTAGAAGCGTCTGGCTTTGGTGACCATCAGCAGATAGTAAGCAATGTTCATATTTGGTATCTTTCAAGATATTTATAAAAGAAGTATTGCAATATCTAGCAAGGGTTAGAACTTTTGATTTCCTAACAAAAAATAAGACAAAGGAAAGAGGAAAAACAAGGTGAGCCAACAGGGGAGTTGGAAACTATTTGGAAAAAATGTTTGTCTATGACCAGTTCATCTATTTCCATTTAGTAAATCCAGAAGTCAAAGTTTTACACTTTAATAAGCCTAATAATAACAATTTTTTGTTTAATGCAGTAGCACAATTAGACAGTCTCATACCAATATGTTTGTGTTTGTATTTTTCTGGAGCCAGGTCTGTCTGGTTTCCTTGGCTCAAATAGCAATTGGCACAGACCAGTGGTAGCAGATTAGGTCCAGGCAGAACCTCTCCTCAGAGGATACTAATCAAGATACAGCTTCCAGCATGCCCAGAACAGGCCACCAGGTTCTCACTCCTCTGTACCAAACAACTGCTCTTTGAGGCTAAATGTGTGGTCCTCAAGCCCACTGAAAAACATATGGGGACAGGGTAGACTAGAGTTACTGAGACATTTTCTCCCTCAAACTCCAGGACACATAATGTGTTGGGCTATTTCCCTTTAAAGTGGGTGTTTTCCACAAAGTGTCCACCTTCAATAACTGTAATGTAGGGGCTCAACAGACAAAGGATTTCCATTTAGCTGGTCTCCACAGAAATAGCATTACATTCAACTAACACATCATGTTTACCATTAGCATTTTGTTTTATTTAGTCACTGAAATATGTTGTAGAAATTTTTAATTCCAACCCAGGTTTTCTACCCCACCTTTGACCATTTAGTTCCTGGATAAAAGACACACACAATCTTTATATTTATAATAAGCTTTAATCAGCACAAAGCTGGGCAGATGTGTATCCTCCATGCATTTATGTCTATTTTCCAGCCAATAATCCTATTATGTAATTTGCCATGTTTCCTCTGGGCTGCTCTTAACTGAAATTAGCCAACACACATAGCCATATTTTAAGATTATTATCCCATGTTGGCTTCTTCCTCCATGAATGTTCTCCCCCCCCCTTGTGGTTCTCCCCCAACCTGGGAACCCTAAACCCCACCTATCTCTCTTCCGTCCAGCTATTGGCTATCAGCATCTTTATATTCACCAATCAGAAATAACTTAGGGGCAAGCACACATAGCATCACTTGGGTCTGTTTGCAAACTCCTTAGTCTCTGAGGGAACCAGGTCTTGGGGCTGCATGTAGCATTATTGTACATAGCAAAAGACCAAACCTCAACAGAAATGTCCTTATTCCACTGGTTAGGATGGTGAATCTCCTGTCCTCAGGGCTGTCTACGAGATAACCAGGTTTCATCTCCTCTGTGGTTCTGTGGCTCTGGTTTCATCTCCTCCTTCCCCTAGGAAGCTGTGGGCTGTTTTCTACATCGTCACCTTTCTGGTTGAGCCCTTTCCAACTCTCTTGTCAGCCTCTCCTTCCCAGTTCTTATTCTCATTCTCTCTCCCTTCTTCCTCTCTTCCCCTCATTCCTCATCCTCCCTATCTCTTTCTTAGAATACAGTCTTTCTCTTATTTTACCAACCATTCTCATTCACAAAGTTTTGTGGCAGAAAGGGATAATTGACCATCTTACTCCAGAAACCCTGACATATTTGTAAATGTTCTCTGGAATTTTGCTATCTTTCTGTTTGTGTGGGTCAATGTCTAGTGAACTTGTAGGTTTGTTAAAATGTAACTTGCAAGTCTAATGTCAAAATAAAGTGAAAATTTGGTCCGCTCTTAACGGTGTGCTGAATGCCACATTACATAAGGATCAGTCATTTGTCAGCGCCCTAAATCTGGATTTAATGCCTCACTGAAGAGGCATTATAGTCAGCCTTGCTGGCTTCTCAATCACAAGGACTTGCACTGAACAATCCTCAGGTGCTCTTGGCACACCATGTTTTCCAGACCTTTCCCCAAAGACCCATGAAGACAGGAACAGTATCAAAGAATCAGAGGCACGAGTGCTGATACAGGACATATTCTTCCTCTGTTTCTTCAAGCTACGTGGCAGATGACATGCTGGCTTTCTGTCCTACCACAGAACATGCAGGCTGCTAGGGGCCTCCATTAGCTAAGGTTATAACCACCAAGTACACTTAGGCAGCCCTGTCTTGGTGGAGACAAGCTTCTCCCAGAGATGCACCTTGCCTGAAGTGCGTAAAGCTCTCCCCTCACTCAGCCCCAGGGACAGTCCTGTTCTGCTTGCTTATGGAAACAGAAAGTACAACGCTGCAATTAGTAAGTTAGGTACACAGACCATGAAGAAGTTTGGTTTATCTGGTTTGCTTTTGAAACAAATGGTCTGTAAATGTGACATCCAGAACCATGGATTACCCCATTAATTCATCAGAATTCTCACTTTTTTTTTAAATAAGGCTAAAAAGACAGGAGAAAATGAAACATCTTGTCTTTTGGAAAATAAGCTAAATGTTTCTGTCACCATTTATGCTATCCTGTATTTATTTTGATTAATACCAATGTTTGCCAGGTTATTCCTCTCTGGGGGAAATGAAAACTCTCTCTACTATGTATTAATAAACCCTCTTGGGTGACTTCCAAGATGATCCTGTTATATGGAGTTACATGCTATCCATCTCTTGAGAAAAAAAATTAGAGTGAGTTCTATATGAATTAAGTAGAAATGAGTTGAAAATACACTATGTGCTGTCATCCTGAAGCTATGCCCAAGGAAATAGCCAGTTGTAGATTTATGGCACAATCTTATAGTTTCGTGTCCTTATAAATGGTACAGCTACACCAGTGGCAATGAAACTAATATGAATTGCATCTCTGTGGCAAAGTGCCTGTCCCAGGTGCTTTACATGTTTTATCTAATCTGATCTTTAGACTGATGGTGCACAGTACAGGCATTGATTGATGTGGAAACTTGAACCTGAAGGTACGAGAAATTTGACAAGAATCACAGCAAGGAAGGATTAGACCTAAGACTTGAATGTAGCTTGAGGGACTGAAGGCCGTGGTAACTACAAAGCTCCATTGGTGGCCTCCCTGTTTTCAGGTCCAGCAAGAGCAGTAAGTACCTACGACCACAAAACAATCTTTGCTTGAAACAAAAACATATGAGCAGAATAGCAAGAGTCATTCATAAAATATTCAAAATGATGATGATGATGATGATGATGATGATGGTGATGGTGATGGTGATGATGATGGTGATGATGGTGATGATGATGATGATGACAATGGTGATGGTGATGATGATGATGTTAGGAGCAAAGCCATTCAGTGTGCTAAGCACCAACTGAAGGACGTGAATTTCAGGAGGTGAGTCTGGAGAGGAACAGGCTTCCTGGGATCATAAAAAACAGCACTGGGATGCTCGTCTTCCTCCCCTGATTTTTTTTAAAAATTGTGACTCAAAGAAGGAGGCACATTTATTTTCATTAAGGAACACATAATTAAAAATTATTTAAAGTTAATTAAGTGGATCTGCTCCAAGTTCAGTTTCGTATAGAAGTCCCCATTCAGAAGTGTTGCCATCTGGCCAGAATGTGAGAAAGAAAGGGACTGGGGAACAGAGCGGAGAGCTCTGTAGGAAGAATATCAGAAAACAGCCTTTAGTCTTAACTACCTTGGTCCTGCAGACAGAAAAAGCTGGAGAGAAAGTAGCTGTAGCAAGACGTTTAGCCATAAGGACATTTTTTTTTTCTGTGTCATTTCCAAAATTGCCTTTCCACTGTTGAACCAGCATCTCCTTAGCTTGTTTACAATCACCTTGTAACATACCTTCAAGCTCTGGATTCCTTTCCTGCCTTCTCTTCTTCTAGCATCAGTGAATCTTTGTTTATGACCTGCTACTTCTAAAAGAGTGGTTCTCAACCTTCCTAAGGCCGTGAGCCTCTAAATACAGTGCCTCATGTCATGGCAAACCCCCAACCATAAAACTACTTTTTGTTGCTACCTCATCACTGTAATTTTGCTACTGTTATGAATCATAATGTAAATAGGTGATATGCAGGATGTGTGGAGTATGACCCCTGGGAAAGGGTCCTCAAGTAGCAAATGGGTCACAGACCACGGGTTAAGAACAGCTGTTCTAAAGTATGAGCTTAAAAAAAATTAGAAAATGAAAATACAATAGGTCTTTTCTATCAGAGATGGAAGATGTGGTTGTTTTAGTTACTGTTCTATTGCTGTGATGAGATGCCATGCCCAAGGAAACACATAGAAGAAAGCATTTATTTGGGACTTACAGCTTTGGAGAGGGAGTCCATGATCATCATGGTGGACAGGAAGGCAGCAGGCAGGAAGACCTGGCACTGGAGCAGTAGCTGGGAACTCGTGCATCTTGAGACAACTTAGAAGCAGACAAAGCTAACTAAGGATGTCACGAGCTTTTGAAACCTCAAAGCCTGGCCCCAGTGACACACTTCCTCTAAGAAGGCCACATCTCCTAATCCTTCACAGATTGGGGACCAGGCATTCAAATATATGAGCCTATGAGGGGCATTCTCATGAGTGTCCAAGATTGGGTATGGTTGGAGCCAACCGTAGCTGTGTTTTTTTCACTCATTCTTTTTGTTCCCACACTAATAACTCAGAGAATTCTTCTTTATGAATAAATGTCTAGGCTCACCCCTAGACTTGTTCCCCAACTAGCTCATAACTTAATTACCCATTTATTCTATTCTAACTCATACCATGTAGCTGGTCCTCAGTTTCATGTGACCATCTCCATCATCATTGAAGTCCAATCTCCTTTCCTATATCCATCTCTGTTCCAGAATCCTCTCTCTGCCAGAACTCCCACCTCCTATTTCCTCATTGCATATAGGCATTTTTACTGATAAGTGAAGCTTCTACACAGTGAACAGGAGAGTTTCTCTACAAGTGGGCTGATTGCAATTGACTAAAATAAGGTTTGGTGTGCCCTAATTGTATTATATTGTTTTGGTCTATGTGTACTTCTGTTTCTCTATGGCCTATTAAATCCTTGATGGTAAGAGGTAGGCTTATTCTTATAGCTCTGTTTCCTTCATATGTAGCTGCATTTTTTAGACATGGAAGGCATTGTAAGAAACCATGAAGGGAGTAAGTAAATGAGTCAAGAATAAAAGAGTGAGAAAATTTGGCAATACTTATTGTTTTTTTAACCATATTCTCCCCTGATAAACAACCCAACATATCTCCCAAAGAAGGTCCAGGGTCATAACTTTTGTAAAGCATTCTTGATGTTATAAACTTATACCAACCACTCTTTCAGCACACGCACACACACACACACACACACAGCAAAGCAACAAAACAAACGACAACACCAAAGTAAAGACCCCTCTGAACTGTCAATCAAATGGCTTAGGAAGAACAATAACTCAGTACGTACAATCCTGATTGGTTTGCTTTTTGATGACAAGGGGAGGAATGTTGTGTTTTATTGACTCTCCCTGTTCAAGGATAGTCTTATCTTGCAGCGATAATTACTGAGGTCAATAATAGTTTTTACTGGAGAGACCAATCATGTCTGCTTTGGATTAATGTGAAACAAGTGCCCCGCCACTGCTGTCAGTGAGGCTTCTTTGCTGGTAGCTTCATTACACCCTTCAATGAAATATCTATATTTCTTCTAGGTTTAATGAGGCCACAGACAACCCACTCTTCACCAATTGATGTTGGAGATTTTTTTTTTTTTTGCTTTTGAATTTGATGTATTCTAATTTGTGCTTAACCAGCCTTCCCAAGCAATTCAGGTACTCAGATGGGCATTTTAAGGACAATTAGCTAAATGTTCTTCTCATTAGCCACAGGCCTAGAAAAAAAAAAAAAAAAGACAAAGGGAATCAATAAGACAAAGCCAGTTTAGGAGAGCATTCACTTTCCATCAAGAGTATCAGCTACCTCGTCAAGTTGCATGTTCCGTTCCGTTCCGGAGCTGGGCAGCTTCTCTGACCCAGGACAACATCAATCTGTCAGTGGCTCCACGTTGCTGCTAAATCACCTTGCTTTTGTGTTTCAGTTTTCAGGTCTTTACCTCCTGTCTTTCTTCACCATCCTCATCGGGCTGGTGCTGTATTCCTCCACCTCTACATACATAGCCCAGGATCCCCGCGTGTACAAGCAGTTCCGGAACCCTTCAGGACCTGTCGTGGACTTACCCAGCACGGCTCAGGTAGAGCCTTCAGTCACCTACACCAGCCTGGGCCAGGAGACAGAAGAAGAGCCCCATGTACGTGTGGCCTAGGGGGAGACCTGCCCTACCCACTGAGGACAACTCAGAGGCCACGTGTTTGCCCATCATCTCTGTATTGTACATAGAGAAAGGTATTTAGTAGGTGCAGTTTCACAGGTGGACCGCAAGGTAGCTAATCTTCCTTTCATCAAAGGAAGAAGCTGAAGATCACTGGAGACACAGGCTTCAATCCACCTGACTCAGAGAGAGGCTTTGATAGTGTGTTTCCTGACCCAGCCCCCACCCCTCCATTGATTACTGTGAAATTTTTTGAATCAAAACCAAGTATCATTGTTACTATGACCTTTACTATTAATTGTTACTGTTATTACACCAACTTTCAGAAGGTTTTTTATTCCTGATGGGAATTATTGCCAGACCCTCACCTACTCAACATAAATCCCACTTTTCTATGGCAAGTCACTTTTTAAGAATCATACTCTTTGTTTGTTTGTTTGTTTGTTTGTTTGTTTTGCACAGACTATATGAGTGATGCATGCCACAGAAGCTTGCCCATCCTGGTGATCTTGTGGCTAATGGTTTCCTCTGTCACCTGTTTGATTGCCTGTTCGATGAGGATTTTGTGCTGTGACCCTTGTGGGGAGGGGAAACTGACCATCTAATTCTCTATTCTAGGAATAGATATAAAACAAACGTTATAGCCATTTTATATTTCATTTTCTGCTTATTCCTGGCCACTGGCTTTCTGTTGGCCTAGGAGATTCATCCAATCAAGCCCTGTAACTACATGATAGGGACTGTCCCGTTTTTGCAACTTAAAGAAACCCTAGAAATATGGGTTATGTTTAGGGTTATATGCTTTTAATTTCTTCTTCTGTCTTTCTTTATATCGCTCTCCTCAAAAATTAGTTTTTATTTTTATTTTTTTTCTTAATGATGTCATGGAAATTAACCAAGGCATTGGAAAAGCCACGGCCCCTGCCCTCAGTTTTATACCTTTCTGGAAGTATGTCGGCATGGAAATGATCCTTATTGTGGAGCCCCACTGTTCAGCCCACCTCTTTGAGTCAAGGTTGTAGTACGGAGAAATCTCTGTTAGTAGCTCATATTCTGGTTACTTAGTGATAAAGATGTCACCATTGAAAAGTCTGGCAATTTGATCACACTTAATACCCACCTAATAGCAGAACATAAGGAAAAGCAACTCTACTCACAAAGAATTGTACAGCACCCCAGTAAAGCTTAATGCATCACCAGTTTAATCAGTTCTCTTGTCTTCAAGAATGTTTCACACACACACACACACACACACACACACACACACACACACACACCCCACTCCAAACACAGATAATTAAGAAGTACCACATACCTTTATAATGTAGAAAAAAATTTCATGTGTCAGTGTGGAAGTTCTCTGTAGCTTGGCTGACTTCAATATCATTCAAATGGATCCTTGATGAAATTACAGGGTTTGTATTAAATGTTTATGTAATTTGAGACAATTCAAGTCAACATATTTTAAGCAAACAAGCAAAACAAAACATTTGTGGCGGGTGGGGTATCTCATAAAAGTAAGACCAGCTTGCAAAGTAGGACCTCAATAAGTCCTAAACATGGCAGGCAGAAGATCTTAGGCTGTCTACCAGCAGGCCCCTGGCCTCTTTGCCTGCCTTTGCCTGCCTTCTTCTGTGAGCAGTCACATGATCTATTTTGATAAGTCTTATGGGAACAACACATACACAAAATAAGTAATGTGCTTGAATACTGTAACTCAATTTTAATTTTTTTCCCATTGGAAAATATAACTTTTTCCCTCTAATGTGTTGTTTAGTCCTGACCTAGGAGATAGAAAATAAAACTGTTTTCCTGGTGTGCAAATTTCACATCAGTTCAACGCCTTTGGAAATAGGTTTGCTTTATTAGGGTGGAGTGAGTGGGAGCGAGAAAGGTTTGTGCTAAAGCTACACATGATACAATAACCTTGCCAACATCTGCTCTCTGCTAGCTTTTAAGCCAATTAAATACCTTTCTCTGAATATTTTGTCCATTCAGATCCGAAGACCTTTAATGACTGTGGTTTTATTTTTATGTTTACATTCCTTTGGTTTGCATAATTTACTTGATTTATTGCAGTTTTAGTATTTATTTTAAGCCAAATGTCTTTGTCATTTTGAATCATTTTTATGACACTAATTTGTAGACACTCTGTAAACTCTAATGAGAAACAAGTGGCTGGAATTATTTCCAAGTTCATTCAGTAGGCTGGGAATAGTTTAAAGTTACATTTTTAAAAGGTTTGCAATTAATTGATGGCTGAAGATGGCTGTCTGGACCATTTTATAGGATATTTTAATTGACTCCATTGTATGGAAACCAAGTGTGAATAGCAGGATGAACTCATTGCATACTTTTTGTTATCCAGTGTCTTTATGATCAGACATTAGTACACCTGTGTTGGTTTATCTCCATTCATAAAGCTGGTAACATTGGCTCATCCAAGACTAGGAGTTTAGGACCCTTAAGGGAAAAAGACGAAAAGTTGCAAAGAACAATGTTTTTATTCTGAAAGCATTGGTGGTTTGAGAGGGGGTGGGAAGTGGGAATAGGGTAATATTAACTGTAGCAGTTTTAGTTTCTGAGATTCTGTAACCTCAGTAGACACCAGCAAGAATTTTGGCATCTTAATCTACCACTCTTCTCACCTCAATCAATGAGAACAGTTCTCTGTATAAACTTGATGAGAAGAAAACCACAGCTCTCTTAAACCCTACCACAGATGAGTGGTGGTTTTCATTTTCTCAATGGAGACTTGCACTGGGGACAGAGCTTGCCTTGGTCAGATCTCCTCACACCTTCGAACACATATCCAGGTAGACCAAGAAATGGACAACTTCGCACCACTGTGTCCCATGAAAATATTTCAATGTTTAGTTTAGGTATTCCTAACTTGTGCTATTAACCTTCTGACAAGCTTGTAGTATTTGTTTGTTTGGCATTTATTTTTGATTTGTAACCATTTAGTAGTCCCCAGCTAGCTATCCGTGCAGATTTTACCCCATGGGTAGGAGTCTATCTTCACACCACATAAAGAAGCACACTAATCCTGACCACAATGGGAAATATGAACCAAAATGTTAAAAAAAGAAGAGAGAGAGAGAGAGAGAAAAGAAAGGAAAAGAAAAGAAAAGAGAAGAAGAGAGAAAAAGAACTTTACACTAGGAAGCTGAACAAGCAATCTTCCTTTTCTATTTGCATGTTCCCCCATGGACTGGCTGTGGCAATGTAACAACTGTACGATGTTTTCAAATAAAAATAAATGCTTTACAAAAGCACCACACTGCCGGCTCTCTCGTGTGTTTGTCTGCACTGTGACAACCATGATGCCAGTTCCCTCGAAATGCTAGAAATAGCAAAAGCAGCAGAGAAACTAGCACAAGTCCAAATAAAAAGGAGAGGGGAAAATAGTTCCAAATTAGGAACAGCGGAGTCGCTGAACTATTGTTTCAAAAAGTCAAATTAGACACATTGGTCATTTAATTTAGGATACTAAAGAAGGCTGTGGGGATACAACTTTCTTTTTTTAATTTATTTTTTATTGGGAATTTTATTTATTTACATTTCAAATATTATCCCCTTTCAAGGTTTCACTTCTGGAAGTCCCCTATCCCATTCCCCCTCCCCCTGCTCCTATGAGGGTCCTCCCCCACCTACCCACCCACTCCCGCTTCACCACCCTTGCATTGCCCTACACTGGGACATCAGCCTTCACAAGTTCAAAGGCCTCTCCTCCCTTTGATGCCTGACAACGCCATCCACTGCTATATATGCAGCTGGAGACATGTTTGCTCCATGTGTATTCTTTGGTTGGTGGTTTAGTCCCTGGGAGCTCTGGGGAGGTGGATCTGGTTGGTTGATATTGTTGTCCTTCCTATGGGGTTACAAACCCCTTCAGCTCCTTCAGTCCTTTCTCTAACTCCTCCACTGTGGACCCCGTACTCAGTCCAATGGTTGGCTGCAAACATCTGCTCCTGTATTTGTCAGGCTCTGGCAGAGCCTCTCAGGAGACAGCTATATCAGGCTCCTGTCAGCAAGCACTTCTTGATATCTACAATAGTGTCTGGGTTTGGTGTCTGTATAAGGGATGGGTTCCCAGGTGGG
>JADRCC010572438.1:3097-15884 GCA_019843855.1 Hylomyscus alleni | reverse complement strand
GTGTGTGTGTGTGTGTGTGTGTGTGTGTGTGTGTGTGTGTGTGTGTTAGACTATAATGCAACCCATTAACTATGGCTTTTTTATTTTTTTATTTTTTTGGTTTTTTGAGACAGGATTTCTCTGTATAGCCCTGGCTGTCCTGGAACTCACTCTGTAGACCAGGCTGGCCTTGAACTCAGAGATCCGCCTGCCTCTGCCTCTCAAGTGTTAGGATTAAAGGCATGCACCACCACTGCCTGACTAACTATGGCATTTTTATACCTCTGCATCATTACATTTTTTTTTCATTCACTTCCATTTCTTTCTATGTCCCTTTCCCCCAGTTGAAATGGTACTCAGGTGCTAAAAATATTCTCAACCGTTTGAATATCATCTGATAATTATGACTTTACGGAACAACATGACACAGTGTTTTCCAATGGAAGGGGAGCACAAGTTTACTATGGGAGGACTTCTAGGAAGATGCTCCCATCTTTTGGGGTCAAAACCCCCAACAACCCAACTCTCTGTAATCTTCTATGCAGTGCCACTCTCTGTTGTGCCTGATGCATGTTACAAATCCTACATTGACAGTTGCTCTTTTGGTATCATACATGGAATGTGTGGTCTAGAAAGATACATACTTGGCTTTTAAGTGGCTGTACTGATTCTGTGATATAAACGTCCCATGGGGTGAGGCTGCTACAGCTGGCTTTTAAAATCTAGCACCAAACATAACATGAACAGATATTAATCTGCAACACAGACATTTGCACATTCAGGTCGTCACAAGATGACACTATATTAGGCACTTGTCTCGCTACTGCAGCAAAACACCAAAGAAAAGCGACTTAAGGGAGGAAGGGTTTTTTGTTTTATTTTTTTGCTCATGGTTTGAGGATAGAGTGCAGTGTGACTGGGAATGTATGGTGGAGGAGCAGGAGGTGTCTGGACACGGTGTCTGCTGTGAGAAGGCAGAGACTGAGAATGCTTTGCTCAGCTTGCATTCCCGTTTGTGCAGTCCAGAACCCAGCCCATGGAATGGTACCTCCCTCAGTCACTGCAGTATTCCCACCTCAATCCAGATAACGCTTCACAACCAAGCACAGACAGTCCTCACTTCCTCAAACCACCTCCCCCCCCCCCAGATTCTAAATCCCATCAAGTTACCATCACACTCATCCCAAGAGAAAGGCCTTTACTGGGCCTGTAATTTGTTTTCCTGGTGTCTAGTTTCCTGAATTTTTTATATATTTTGGATATTAACCCTCTATCAGATGGGAGTTGATAAAAAGCCAATCTTTCCCATTCTGTAGGCTGCCACTTTGTCTGAATGATGACGCTCTTTGCCTTGCAGGAGCTTTGAAGTTTCATGAAGTCCTGTTTATTATTGTTGATCTTAGTACCCATACTAATGGTGTTCTGTTCAGAAAGATGTCTCCTGGGCCAATCAGTTCAAGGATATTCCCTGCTTTCTCTTCTATCTGGTTGGTGTTGAAGTATTCAATCTATTTGGACTTCAGTTCTGTGTAGGTGATAAATATGGATGGATTTGGAATCTTCCACATGCAGCCACTCCATTTGACCACCTTCCTTCCTTCCTTCCTTCCTTCCTTCCTTCCTTCCTTCCTTCCTTCCTTCCTTCCTTCCTTCCTTCCTTCCTTCCTTCCTTCCTTCCTTCCTCCCTCCCTCCCTCCTTCCTTCCTTCCTTCCTTCCTTCCTCCTCCTCCTCCTCCTCCTCCTCTTCCTCCTCCTCCTCCTCCTCCTCCTCCTCCTCCTCTTCCTCCTCCTCCTTCTTCTTTGATGTGTATTTCTGGCTTTTTTTTTTTAATCAAAACTCAGATGTTGATAGATGTGCAGATTTATGTTTGGGTCATCAATTCTATTCGTTATCACTGTGTCTGTTTTTATGCCAAAACCATGCTGGTTTTATTACTATAGCTCTTCGGTGCTACTTGAAATCACAGAAGAATACTGTGATGAGGATACTTTCAACAGTTCTTTTATTGTTGAGGCTTCTTTTAGCTATTCTGGGGTTTTTGTGTTTCCATATGAAAATGAAGATTGTCCTTTCAAGATCTGTGAAGAACTGTGTTGGAATTTTGATGGGAATTGCATTGAATCTGTAGATTACTTTTGGTAGGATGGCCATTTTTACTGTATTGATCCTACTGGCTCACAAGCTTGGGAGAACTCTTTTGATTTGCTGGTCTGGGATTATCAATTCCTTGTCTTTTCTTGGGTATAGTTAACTTCCTTAGGTTGAAGGTTTCCTTCTAGCACCTTCTGTAGGGTTGATCTTGTATACTGCTTAAATTTGGTTTTGTCTTGGCATGCCTTTCTTTCTCCATCCATGGTGAGTGAAAATTTTGCTGGGTATAGTAGTCTTGGCTGACATCTGTGGTCTCTTAGAGTTTGTAGAACATCTGTCCAGGCCCTGCTGTCTTTTAGAGTCTCCATTGAGAAGTCACGTATTATTCTAATAGATTTGCCTTTATATATTACTTGATCTTTCCTCCTTACAACTTTTAATATTTTTTTTTGTACATTTAGTGTTTTGCTTATTATGTGCTGAGGGGACTTTCTTTTCTTGACCAGTCTGTTTGGTGTTTTGTATGCTTCTTGTACCTTGATAGATATCTCTTTGTTTAGGTTAAGAATACTTTTTTTCTGTGATTTTGTTGAAAATGCTTTCTGTGCCTTTGACCTGGTTTCTTCTCCTTTTTCTATTCCTATTATTATTAGATTTGGTCTTTTCATAACATTCCAGATTTCCTGGCTATTTTGTTCCAGGAGGGTTTTTCCCCTCAACAAAATATTTTTATTGGTTATTTGGTAATTTTACATAATATATCCTGATTACATTCACTTCCCAGTCTTCCCAGGTCCATCCTTCAACCCTTGACTTTCCCTCTGAAAAAAAAAAGATGAAGAGAAAAAGAAAAAGAAGGAGAGGAGGAGGAGGAGGAGGAGGAGGAGGAGGAGGAGGAGGAGAAGGAGAAGAAGAAGAAGAAATACCAGATCCAATTTGCAATTTGCATTGCCCATATACTCATTGGAGCATGGTCAAGTTCCCAGTGGTTGGCACCTTACAAAAAACTAAGTCCCTCACCCCAACTCACACCAGAATCCATCAGCGGTGAAGAGCTACACTTCAGGACCCCTTTTATAATTTTTAAGAGTTCTCTTCCATGGCTTCCTGTCTAGACAGTTTCTGGTTTTTTAGGGTGAGAGAGGTTGCCACAGAAGCTTTCTATGTCTCTTGTTCTGAACTGTGAATCTGCAGTCATCAATATCAATGCAAAAGAAGCTTCCTTGCCCTTTACAGTCCTTGGCAGCTTGAACCAGGGACATCCACATGGCCTCAGGCATCAGCATGGAGCACAGACCTCAGCATGGTCTCCGGCCGCAGTATGACCCTCAGCTGCACCATGGATAACAGACACCATCACAGCCTTTGGTGGCAGCACGAGACAAGGACTTCATTTCATGATCCTGACTCACCCGAGAGTCCTTCCCCACCCTGTCCGAGTTCTCTTATAGGTCTGATGCTCTCTGAGTCGAGTGTCTTTTATTCTACCTGCCTCAGAATAAGCTTATGATTTTTCTAGGAGGCTACTGGGAATGCCTGACATCTGGAAGTATGGGGTAGTGGACAAGTGATCCTCCGTCGGCCTGTCTCACATGCAGCATCTCTAAGTTTAGGGTCTTTGAGTGTCTAGAGAGTGGGTGACTCTCAGCAACTCCATGCTTCTCTGTTAGTTTCTTCTCTCTTAAGTTCACTGTGGGCACTTTTGTGTTCTTGAAGCCCTTTTATTATAACTTTGTTATTTTACTCTGTGTGTGTGTGTGTGTTGTGTATGGGCAGGTATGGGTGCTAAGAATAATTCTGGGTGCTCTTCCTCATGTACAGTCTACTTTTCCTTGAGACAGTGTCTCTCTCTGGCCTGGATCTCACGAACTGGGCTATTTGGGTTGGCCAGTGAGCCTCAGGGATCTCCTGTCTCTACCTCCTCACTCCTGGGATTAGAAGCTCTTGCTACTGGCTTTTTCGTATGATCTCTGGAGATCCAAACTCAGGTCCTCAGGCTTGTGTGACAGTGATTTGTTCACTGGGCCATCTCTCCAGCCTTATTTTATTGTTTTATAGATGTTTAGGAGACTAGGTAACATGTCTGCTCAGTTTCCACGGATCATTCCTTCTGTTTCCTTTAAAAATATTTATTTTATGTTCTGTATATACTTGGGTGTCTGAGTGCATCAGGTATGTGAAGAAACCTATGGAGGTCAGAGGTCAGAGGTCAGAGGTCTCAGGTCCCCAGAACTATCGTGACAGATGGTTATGAGCCACCATGTGGGTTCTGGGAACTGAACCTAGTCAGAGTTCTATAAGAGCAGTGAGTATGCTTACAGGCTGAGTCACACCTCCAGCCTCCCCATGCTTCCTTTTTGTTTTTTTGCTATGGATTAAATCATGTCCTCTCAAACTTCATGTACTAAGGCTGTAACCTGCAGCACCTCGGGTGATCTTTCAATATGTAATGTTGATCTGAATGTTGAGGTCATACTGGAGTAGGGTGAGCTCCAACCAACATGGCTATCATCCTCATAGAGGGGAAAGCTGAGCACAGGAATGCGCAGCAAGAACATATATGAAGATGGACACAGAGACACACAAGAAGAATGCAAAGGTAGACACAGGCATACCCAGGAACAATGCGCAAGGAGGTGGGTGTTAAAGAGCTACAAACCGCAGAAAGAGGAAAAGATCCTTCCCTAAATCCCTCAGAAAAAAGTGGACCCCAACCAAACCTTTGTCTTGGCTTCCTGCCTCCAAAACCATGGTAACAATTCTGTTTGCAAGCCACCCAACACTGTCATGGCAACTCCATAAACTATGATTTTTAAAAACCATATTTTGATGGATATATTTCTTTAAGTCACTTCAGATCTTTTAAATAAAAAGGTAGAGAGTTGATGAATAAAAATGCCACTGAGCTTTGAATTATAACCAGCCAGTCTCCTAAGTGTGGCTTGTCAAATGCCACAGCTATTGCCTTAACCTAGCCAGTCCCCAGAACTGAACTTCTTCCCACTGGAGATGTTTTTAGTAGTAATTGTAACAGTTGCCATTGCTATGATAACTAAGTATAAGCTGTACTTTAAGGTTTACTTTAGTATCTGAGTTGGAGAACTGTCACAGTTTTCTAATGGGATCATTTCGTTTGACAGCTACTTGGATGTGTGCACCAAGGCAGTGCTGAGCTGGATCCCTGGCAACAGGGAAGAAAACCTGAGAAAACTAGAGTGAGGTGCTCCTCCTCCCTCTCCTCCTCCTCCTCCCTCCTCCTCCTTCTCCTCCTCCTCTTCCTTCTTCCCCTCCCTTCTCTCCCCCTCTTTGTTCTCCCCCTCCTCATTCTCCTGATCCTCTTCTTCTTCCTCCTCCCCCTTTTCTTCCTCTTCCTCTTCTTTCTTCTCCTCTCCCTCAGAATGCTGATAGGTGGCTACTGGCCTTGTTAAGGGACTCATCTTTGTCTTGGCCCTAGTAAGGAGTTTTAACGTGCTAACACTGTAGATCATCATTTCCCCTGCTAACATACCCTATGAAGGAGATTTCCCTGATCTTAAAGACTGAGGGTCCTGCTCAAAATTTCTCACCTTAAAGATGTTGTACTAACAACTAATTTTCATTGCTGTGAAAAAAATATCCAGCAGGAGCAATTTAAGAGAGGTGTGTGGTTGGTTTTTGTTTGTTTGTTTGATTGTTGTTTTGTGCTCATAGCGTAAGGGGAGATGTAGTCCATTGTGGTGGACAAGGAAGGGGGAGGGACGGACTGCAAGGCAGTTGGTCGCATTATGTCTGCAGTCAGGTAGCGGAGAGACGAAGCTGGTGGTTCAGCAGCCTTCCCCAGTTTTCTCTTTATATTTGTTTGGAGATCTCCCCTGCCGGTGGGACGGTGCCACCCACACTCAGGACAGGTGTTCCCTCCTCAGCCAAGCCTTTCTCGACACACCTTCACACGGCCAGTCACATAGGTGAGTCTCAAAGCTGATTTCCAATTCAGTTAAGCTGGGCAGTGAAGATTAAGCATCTCGGATGTCACATGTGGCCTGATAACACTGTCTTTGGGCAAATGATGTTTGAGGTATAAATCTTCCCTTAACAGAAGGTAACCTAATGAAAAGTTGACCTGTGTGGTTGGGTCTCCTCACTATGGTACCCCCCCTGCCCCCGCTGCCAGGGGATAATCTCTGGGAAGAGACGAGTGGGCCAGAGAGCAATCTGTGAGAGCACACATTTCAGCCTTTGGGTGTGCAGCCATTTCAGCCTTTGGGTGTACAGCTGTGGCAGTTTGCATAGGTCTAAGCTATTTGTGACTCTGCACATTTGCCCTAGAAGAAACATCTCATTTTCGGATGGCAGCTGCCCACATTGTTCTGGCTGCTGCTGGGGTTTTCCAGAGGCCACCATGCTTGCCACATCACCTCAGAAACTCTTCCCCCAGTTCTTTATGCTACGGTCCCTCCCATGTGCTGAGGTTTCGCTCTGACTAGTTCACTCATTCAGCAACTGTGCATCTCGAACCTGTATGGGCCAGACCTTGTTCAAGGTTCTTGCCGTGGGAAGACGGGTGTGTTGTAACTTCCCACTTCCAGGGGTCTGCAGCCTCCGGTGGGAGACCAGACCTCTGGAGACGACCATAGTTCAGATTCTTGGCCTCTGGCACTCTTGCTGCGTTCTCATTGCTCAGTTTTCCTCCTGGGTTTTTGCATCTTGAAGGCTTTTTTTCTCTTTTTTTCCCCCTCATTAATTGTCAAACCTTATAGTATTACTGCACCTGGTCAGGAAACTCTCTGTGGTCTGCCCTCTGACCTAGAGGAGGGGGTCCAATGTCCCCAGTCACTCACACCTGCTCCCTTCCCCAACAAAAGAGGTGTACTTTTCTAGAGTTTCATTTTTTTTTACTGTGATAATTGTATGTGTGTGTGTCTGTGTGCCTGTGTGTGTGTGTCTGTGTATGTGTGTGTGTCTATGTCCTAAAAACCTGCATGTGTCCGAAGACAGCGCCTGGCTTTCCGTAAGGTCTTCAGTATGCCCTGTTCTTCTTTCTCCTAATAGGAGTCTAATATGGTTTCTCTCCCCCATCTCCCTACTCTTCTCTTAGACTCCAAAAGCCCCAGTTAATCTTGACTCTCCTTCTTTCTAGTTCTTAATCCAACAGATTCCAGGCCAGTGTGGTCTCTTCGGTCTCGGGATCTGTGGTTTAGTGGGTGGCATTGCATTTTGTGTCATGGACCAGGAGTGTTACTTTGTTACAGCGTAGTTCAGCTTTTCATATAAACCGGGACTAGTCCCTGCGCTCAGAGACAATGAACAGCCACTGTATCTGTGAAGATTACGTTAGGTTTTATCCTTTTGTTTCAATTAGTTAGCTTTTGTTTGGGGCGTGGCTGGGATCTTGGCCTCATATTTCTTGTCCTCCCTAGGTCTCCTTTGTTTCACAGATGGCTGAGTCCAAAGGGTTGAGCTCCCTGGGATCCTGAGTCAGCTGGTTTGGGGACAGGTTTGGCCAGTGGAGGATCCAAATGGGAGCTGGACAGGAACTGGATGGTAGGAAGAAGACAGAACTGAATCTTTCGTTGACTTTCTTTTCTCAGCATGGATGACAGCACTTTATGGCTCCAGACCCTAGGACTAAGGCCCCTCTGGTCCAGTTCACAGATTCCAGTAGCACCCTCCATTTACCCTGTCCTCCACATTTGGATTGTATCTTCCTGCTCCTGCTAATTTCTGGGTGGTCTTATCACCCTCTGGTAGCAGCTTAGCTTTGTTGAGTCCTGAAAATGCAAACAGATTTTTGGTTTTTGATTGGCCCAAGGCTGATATATTCCTGAACAGAGACAATAGCTGCTTTCACGGCTTACCCCTGGATGAGGTGCTATCCTGTCCTGTCTCAGGTAATCTATAGGTTAGAGATATGTCCAGCTCATGGCAAAAAAGAAATGCCCCAGTGAGCATCAGCAAGTACTGGTCATCGAAGCCACCTTGGAGATGGCCCCTCTTCTTCCCTTTCCTCCCTCCCCTCCATCCCTCCCCTCTTCCCTTCATTTCTTGCCTTCTTCCCCTCCTTTGGTCCATCTTTCTGGATGGATTGACAGGATTTAATTTTTGATGGCTTCGAGCTGTCTCAGCAGAGACCATTTTTTTCTTTTTTCTTTTTCTTTCTTTCTTTCTTTTTTTTTTTTTTTTTTTTTTTTGGTTTTTCGAGACAAGGTTTCTCTGTGTAACCCTGGCTGTCCTGGAACTCACTCTGTAGACCAGGCTGGCCTCAAACTCAGAAATCCGCCTGCCTCTGCCTCCCAAGTGCTGGGATTAAAGGCGTGCGCCACCACCGCCCGGCTCAGAGACCATTTTTTAAGCAGCCATCCTTGTATAGTGAGGCCTGGGGAGCAGGCACTACCTTCACTGTGTTTTAAGGTTAAGGGAGATCAGGGAAGGGAGGAGGGGGATTATGGGAAGGGGCTGTGGAGCTCCGAAAGTGAGCCAGAACCCTTGCACCCGAGGGCAACTTCACAACAATCAGAGCTGGAATTTCCGTGGTAATTTTGCATATATGACTTTCATGCCTGTTTCAGTGCTTCTGCACGTGTGTTCCATATGTTCATCCTGAACTCAGCTTCCAGCTGGAACAGACTTAGGAACGACCTGTGCCATTTTCACATTCGCACATGGAACGGACCAGCATCTCTGTGGGTGCGAGCGTCCTTGGATGGCCGTCTTTGCTTCGCTGCCACTTCATGCCCTGTTGCCATTTTACAGGGTAGGTTGAAAGGAGCCCCTAAAGTAATCCCAGTGGGTCCCAGTGAGTGAAAAGAGCCAATGTAAAGACAGAGGCCAATTGTTGTAAAAGGTCATAGCTGCTTTCATCAGCTGTCATAGGACCGGTGGAAAGGTACTACAGCAATGAAAATGAAATATTACAAGACGTGGAAACAGGCACCCTGTGTCCCATATAGCCTGTGCGGGTTTGCAACCAGTCTTAATGCTGGAGGGGGTAGGACTGGGGGCTGGAGAGTGTGTTTGCTTTGGCTGAAGGAGACATTTTAAAAACAGCCTAAAAATAGGGAGAACAGGAAAGCACCCATGCCTTTATCAAAGGAAAGTATGCTGGTTACTAATATTGAGCGCCGCATTCTTCCAGACTAATGGAAGTTAATGGAAACATTGCTCCTACCGCCTTGGTGAGGCCACAGGCAGTGGCAGTGGCTGTGGGTGCCTGGAGTGGGAACTGTCTGAGAAGGATAACTTTGGAGATGGATGGGCTTTGCTGAGAGTGTTCTGGACTCACACCACGCTAGATGGCTCGCTGTTCCAGAAGCCTCCTGCTTTCGATGTAGATCTAGCCCAGCACAGCACAGCTGAGAAACAACTGAGAGGCCCCTCTTGTCACAAAGGTGTCCACTGACCCTCCTGTGAGCAAGCAGACAGAGCCCACCATTTTTGGAAGAACCGGCGGCTATGCAGTTCTCGCCTCTTCCATTCGTGAAGTCAGGGAGAGACTTTGCACAAGCTAACATACTGGAGCCAAATTACAGACATAATTGAAAACATTTGTAAAATAAACAGACTCTCTTTATATATACATATATTTATATAGGCAGTTCTCCTGACATTGAGCTTGAAGCTGAAATGTACATGAGGATTGGGGAAAGAGATCTTATTTAGTTTTACTTTGGGTGACTTATTTTCCACCAATGAAAGAAGATGTGTGTTTTCGTAGTTAATGTAGAATGTGGAATGTATTCCTCACCGTATTGGAACATTGCTTTTCAAGAAGAGAGCTTATTAATAACTAAGAACAACAACAATAATAATGACAATAACAATAAGCTAGACAATCTGGATACCTGTGTTCTGTTCTGGCTCTGACACTAGGCAGTAGCTGTGTGACCTTGGCCAGATCACATAACCTTTCTTAACTTCAATTTCCTGCTCTGAAACTTAAGGCCATTGGCATGGACCAGTGAGTGTCAAGCTGGCATCCTCAACTCATCAGAAAACACAAAAGCAACTCAGTGAACTGAGATCAACATTAAAAAGAATAGAGTAAAGAGTGTTGGGGTGCACACCATGCTGTGTGTCTGAAAGCAATCATTTCAGATCTGCATACACACACATACACACACACACACACACACACACACACACAAACACACACACACATGCCAGTATGTATGAAAACTTTGCCTCAACTCTGGAATGAAGTTTAAAAGTTTAAATGCACTGCAAGAGAGTACTCTTGGTTCCCCTCAGGTTGCAAGCTGGGTTCCCTGAAGCAGCATCCTTGGCATTCATATTAGGATCTATGACAACTGCGCAGGGCAGTATTGAAAAGAGAGTGAGGGAGAGCTCAGCTCCAGAAGGGGCACCCTCCAGAAAGGAAGCATGTGTTCTGTTGCTTGTTCAGCCGAGGACATGGAGGAGAGCCTCCAGTACCTCCAGGCTGCATCTTTCGAGGGTTGCTGAGACCCCTGGAGCAATCCTCTCTCTGTCCTTTCTTCCCCTCTCCCTTCCACTGTCTCTTTCCACAAGGGCATTCAGCAGGGAGAAGTGGCAAGCGGTTACCTCGGTGGTCTCACACACAGAACAGAAAGCATCTCTCACGGAGACCCCAGGATCAACCATCATCACCATCCATAACCAGCCTTCTTTAGAATGTAAGCGGTCAGGGAGTGGCTGACAACCTGGAGACCATGCATCTGGAGAGCAAAAACAAGACAAAACAAAACAAAAGACGTATTTCTCACACTGATCATTGACCGGGTTCCTCTGTTCTGGAAGAGATTTTTGTCTTGATGGAAACCGTTCACAACAGTTAACCATATACATCTTGCAACTAGACTAAGCAACTCATTTGTGAATGCCAAACGAGTCTCTTGTTTCATGTTATAGGTATTGGCCTGCAAGGCAGGGAGATGAGTATCCTTCTCGCTCTAATTTTCTTTCTAAAAGATGTCAGTGTTTTCGCATCTTTCCTAGGTCGGCAACGTGAAAGGGTATCTTTCTCCGATTGACACATGGGCCCTATGAGTTAGCAGTGGGCCTAGGGGTAAATGAATGGTGACAAAACTCTGTGGCGGGGCTGGAGGAGGAAGACTTGTCGGAAGTGGTTCCTGAAAGAGGAAAGCAGTGGCTGTTGCCTGGTGAGTGGGCGTGTCTGGATTCCACGCAGGAGGAGCAAAGGCTGAGTGTCGGGAACACTTTGAGCTCCGTAGCAATTTGACAGATTCTTACTTCTGTTTGCAGTGTGGTGGGGTTGGGGTTTCACGTCTATGACTGTCCTAATCGAAGTCCCATCCACGAGGAGAAGTAATCGATCAGTATTGCCTCCACTAATGCTTGTCGTGTTTAACAGTAGAAACTGACCCCAGAGTGGTTCCCTCTGCTGACTGAGCTGATTTGAGCCTGGCTTCTAAGGTGAGATTGAGCGACTCCCGGCAAATCAGATACTCTGCTAGGAGCTTCACAGAGTGTGTGGAGACAGCATCAGGGAATGTGAACTTCGGGGCAGATTATGCGCCCTTGTACTGTTTGGGAAAAACAAACCCTCTTCTCATTTAGAAGCTCTTAGACAGTACCATGAGATCGAGTACTTCACAATTGAAATAATACTGCCCCAAAGAGGGAACGTGCACTTTGGTGAGGGGGAGCCTAGTCCAGAAGGATAAACAAACTAAGAGGTACATCATCTCGGTGTTGGTTGAGGCACATCATACAGAGAGAGGAGAACCTGGAGTTTGATGGCCTAACTTAGTATTAAATAAGGTGGTTCCAAATATAGAACATCTCCACAAAGAATGCCAGGTTGCAGTATATATTTAAAGGCAAAAGTAGATTTTTTTGCCCCCCTTACTACACTGTCAGTCAGGATCAGTATGTTCCCAACAGTTTTAGCACTGTTTGGGGAGTTCTCCTACCCTATAAAGATTCTTACAGTTTCATAGAAAAGGACCTGCAAAGTTGATTTGTGCAAGTTTGTCCTTCACTCCCTTCCTTTTTACCTTCTGGCATTATCCAGCCACCAAACATTTATAGGAAGCCTTCATGGTCTGTGTGGAGCTGTCTTAAGGATATGATACCTCCTGTCCTAAAAGTCCTGTTCCCCAGGGAGCCTACAGTCCGGGGACAGCAGGGATGACAGACAAAGACCGGGTGCATGGGGTGTCAGGTTGTGAGCTGTGAGGGAAGGGGTGTGGTGAGTTCCTAGAGCTGGGGTGGTGTGTTTTGCACACAATTCTAGAAGTTCTGTCTATACTATTTTAAAGTTGAAGGAGAGGAGCTGGAGAGGGTTCAGTGGTTAAGGGTGCTTGCTGCTCTCCATAGGCTCCAGGTTCAGGTCTCGGGACCCACATTAGGAGGCTTGCAGCTGCTTGTGAACATGAGTTTTGGAGGGAGCCAATGTCCTCTTCGGCCCTCCATAAGTAATGTGCTCATGTGCAAAACCTCACACTCATACAAATAATTAAAAATGAAAAATATTTTTTAAAGTAAAGAAGTAAGTGTGTGTCTGGGGAGTGAGAAATGAGGACCCAGGAAATGAGCCCCATTTAGACATGGAGCAACAGGGGAGGCTGGGAAAAGGAACCCAGACAACGGGCGGATGTAGGGCAGGATGCGGCTGCCAAGAGTCTTTCCTTAGGAATGACTGGGTTTTCTTCCTTTTTAAAAAATAATTTATTTTATGTGTATGAGTGTTTTACACACACACACACACACACACACACACACACACACACACACACACAC
>JADRCC010572437.1:0-10983 GCA_019843855.1 Hylomyscus alleni | reverse complement strand
CTCCCAAGGGCCTGGGATCAAAGATGTGGGCCACCACCGCCCAGCTACCATCATCTTATTAATCCAGCTACACAGCATATATATGGGCAGAACCTAAAACCCTAAAGTTTAAGAAAGCATCTGGCCGGGCAGTGGTGGCGCACACCTTTGATCCCAGCACTTGGGAGGCAGAGGCAGGTGAATTTCTGAATTTGAGGCCAGCCTGGTTTACAGAGTGAGTTTCCAGGACAGTCAAGGCTATACAGAGAAACGCCATCTCAAAAAACCAAACCAAAAAAAAAAAAAAAATGATGGTAAAGGGTGGTTTAATGTGATATGGGTTTGGAGTCAGTGCCAACCAAATAGTAAGGTACTTGAAAGTGTTGTTGAGCATAGCATTTATGTATCCCATGCTTCTGTGTAATTTGATGTGTTAAGACTCTTAGTAGATAGTAAAGTACATCAGTAGATAACAGTTGCTAATGTAACTTGCATTAGAAATGAGTAAATTACTTAAATCAAAAATACTCAAATCTTTCCCCAGGGAATCTTAATACTGAGGGTATGAGGATGTGCTATTTTTTCTGTTTCAGAAAATCCAGTCCTTTGTTTGTAGTGGTCATTGAGGAGGGTGAAATTCTTTTATTCATGAACTCCAAACATTGGAATTTACCAGTGTCTTAGCTATCCATTTTAATTAGAAAAGTCAGAAGTTGGTGATTTAGACCATTTGCTAAAAGAGTGGCTCATAATTGAAAGTTTGTCTTCTGTGCTCTTGTTGCCTTCCTCTCATTCTTTGAATGTGATTTTAAAAATATTTATGTTTAGTTAATGTGAGTACATGAGTATGTGTATGTGAGTGCATCTGTGGGGGCCAGAGCTGTCAGACCAGCTCTTGAGCTGGCTTGTTAAGGCATTGGGAGCCACCTGAAGTGGGTGCTGGGAATCTGAACTCAGGCCCTCTAGAAAATCAAAACCTGCTCTTAACTTCGAGCTGCAGAGTTCTCTCTCCAGCCCCTGAGTACTGGTTATTTCTTGGCTTAAGGAAATGAATTCCAAAACACTGCTGAGTTGAAAAGATCTCTGCAAAAGTTAGGTGTTGTGCTGCAAGATAGCGTAATGGAGAAAGAACTGTCTGTTAGAACTTGTCCTCTTGATCTCCACATTCAGGCTGTGGGAGGCATGCCTTGCACATCTGCATAAACACAAATCAACGTAACGGGGTAGATTGCCCACCTCCCCCCTTTTAATTTGAGCTATTAGCAGAGTAAGTTCCTTTCAGTCAATTTTTTCCTGATATTAAAAAGAAAATCATTGTAAACAAATGAAAGCTTTCATATGCAGCTTTGTTTACAGTGCTATTATATAGGTCTGGCTCTCATGGAACTTGCTGTGCATGTAGACCAGGCTGCCCTTGGCTCTGTGTGTGTGTGTGTGTGTGTGTGTGTGTGTGTTTAAATGTATAAAATTTTTCTTTTTTTAGCTATGACATGTTTGATCCTTTGGTACAAGCAACTTGCCCAAGGAACTTTTTAAAAAGCTTAGAAGGTTTTTTAAAAAATAAGTTGTTTGAAAGCTGTTTTAATTATGTGTGTATGTAGATGTAACTACTGAGCTGTCTCAAAAGCTCTCAAGAATCTTTAAACCAGTTAAAACTATTTTTTTCTTTCTCTAAAAGATTTAATCAGTAGTAACAGTTTCTTGTTCTTCATGCTTCAAATAAATGGGACTTGTGTTACACCAGAGGAGGGACCAAGCTTATGTCAACCATTTGTCCTGACCACTTCATAACTCACATCGCAGAGTAGACAGAACATGCATTTAGGAATTGGCTAGTCATAACTTAGAATAAAAAAACTTGAATACTCAGTCACAGCTTTAGAAAAGTTGGTGACTTATTCTCTAGTGTACACAAATTTCAAATATTATTGCTTAATCAAGCTTCCACTGAAATTTAATTCACGGTTTTGTTTAAGATTAAGAAATGTTGGGGCTGGTGAGATGGCTCAGCAGGTAAGAGCACTTACTGCTCTTCCGAAAGTCTTGAGTTCAAATGTCAGCAACTACATGGTGGCTCACAACCACCTGTAATGAGATATGTCGCCCTCTTCTGTCCAATCTGAAGACAGCTACAGTGTACTTATATATAATAATAAACACATCTTTGGACCAGAGCGGGATTGACCTGAACAAGCAGAGTTCCTAAAAATTCAATTCCTAACAACCACATGAAGGGTCACAAGAATCTGTACAGCTACAGTGTACTCATATACGTAAAGTAGATAAACAGTCTTAAAAAAAAAGATTAAGAAATGTTAAATGCTAACTTGAAGTTTGCCTTCAAGAGTGTCAGTACTCTGATATTTGTAAATCTATTAATAGAGGACCCTGGGTGGAAAATGAATAAACTTTGAACTTGCAGTTTGTACTCTCAGTGACATTCGTATGTGTATTTTTACACCTGTGTTTGACATGAGTCTGAGCAAAGTGTATAAAGGGATGGGGATGTTTGCCTAGCATGCACTAAGGTCCTGGGCTTTCTTAAATGATCAAAACCAAATGGGACCCAGGAGAGATGATGCAAATACTGGCTTTTAATGGATTTTGGTAAAATGATTTCTATTCTTCCAAATTATGAAATCTAGAATCAAGCATCACTTTAAATAGAACTTCTTTTGGTTAGGCTAATAGAAGAAAAAAGTTATTTTATCAAGCATCGCCAAAATGTGTCATTAATAACATGGTTTTTGAAAGCTTTAGAGTAATTCTGAGGGAAATTCAAGTTCTCGTGATAAGTGTCATCCACTCCCATTTTTAAAGTAGGATAGCTAGGTCTTGTGGCTCACACCCATAATACCAACACTTTAAATCAGGGTTTCTGCAAGTTCAAAGCCAAAGCCAACGGGGCTATAAATACATAATTTATAAATAAGCATATAATTCCAGGTCAATCTGAGCTACAGCATGAGATCACCCCTCAAAAAAAAAAAACAAAAAAAAAAAAAAACAGGGGACAATTTTTTTTTTTAAACCATGAAATGTAAAAAAAGGATTTTTTAAAACACTGGATATAGAAGTCTCCTGTCGGTATTGCCTTAGAAACATTACTGTGGATGGGGCAGGAGGGAAATGACCTGTAACATTACAAATGAAACCTTCCTCTCCTTTTAAGCCATTCATTAACCGTGGATGAATTTCTCAAATTCTAGATTTTATGAACTGAAAGCAGCACTTAGTGATGCCACATTCTTTTTACCTAACTGAGCTGCATATGAGTGCATGGTGCCCATGGGCGCAGGAGGTGGGGGGCAGATCCCCTGGAGTTCTTGGCACTTGTGAGCCACCTGGTGTGGGTGCTAAGAAATTAACTCAAGGCATCTGGAAGAGCAGCAAACACTACCTACCATTTGCTGAGCCATCTCTCCAGCTTCCCAAATCTAACTCTTCAGGTCATACAGTCTAGCACTGGATTGAGGGCCCAGAAATTTGTAATTTCCAAATAATGCTTAAATTGTTTTGATTTTCTACTTGCTAGGGACCTTTAATTTATAAATGCCTAGTTTGTAATTTTGTCTGTTTGCCACATATTTTCCTAGTTGAGAAACCCTTCTGGTGTTCAGCCAAACTACACTTTCTTTTTCTTTTTTTTTAAAGATTTATTTATTTTATGTATATGAGTACACTGTCAGTATCTTCAGACACACCAGAAGAGGGCATCAGATCCCATTACAGATGGTTGTGAGCCACCATGTAGTTGCTGGGAATTGAACTCAAGACCTCTGGAAGAGCAGTCAGTGCTCTTACCCGCTGAGCCATCTCTCCAGCCCCAAACTACAACTTTCTTAAGCTTGAAATTATCTGTAGATTCAAGACTAAGTTTCTTATTCTAGCATGCAAGATCTTTTGTGCTTGACTATTTTCTCAGATTGAATCTTTCTCCTAGTTCCCTAATTGTATTAGGGCTTTTTGCCTTTGAGTGGACTTAATTTTTGTTTTTAGCATTTTCCACATTCAGGGAGGCATCAGAATTTTTTTCAACCCAGAGCCATATAGCACAGTTAGCTGAAGTTCTAAACCTGAATATTAATCCTAGCCCAAATGTGCTTATCCTTATCCAGGCAGTTCAGGCGGTTGAATGTTTATACCAAAAATACTTAATATGCTGAGTGAGCAAAGAAAGATTTCATTGCATTTTAAAAATTTATTTGTAGGACTGGAGAGATGGCTCAGTGGTTTTTATTATTATTGTTGTTGTTGTTGTTGTTATTAAGTACACTGTAGCTGTCTTCAGACACACCAGAAGAGGGCATCAGATCTCATTACAGGTGGTTGTGAGCCACCATGTGGTTGCTGGGATTTGAACTCAGGACCTTTAGAAGAGCAGTCGGTGTTCTTACCTACTGAGCCATCTCTCCAGCCTGGCTCAGTGGTTAAGAGCACTGACTGCTCTTCTGAAGGTCATATGAAGGTCGTGAGTTCAAATCCCAACAACCACGTGATGGCTCACAACCATCCGTAGTGAGATCTGATGTTCTCCTCTGGGGTGTCTGAAGATAGCTACAGTGTACTTACATATAATAAATAAATAAATCTTTAAAAAAAATTATTTGTAGAGGGGCTTCAGGGGATCTGGGTTCAATTCCTAGCACCCATGTGGCAGCTCATTAAGTCTTTACAAAATAAAATAAAATAAAATCCTAGTAATAATCAGTTAGTTTAAATATTTGTCAGTGGGGGAGTGATGGTAGATCTCTTAGTTGAGGCTAACCTGGTCTACAGAGTGAGTGAGTTTCAGGATAGCTGCCAGCTGAGTCACATGATAAGAATGAATAGGGGTGCCTGTTGGATAAAGAATTAAACCACAGTGTCTCGGTAATAATTTAAGTTTTTAGAAAGTATATACAGATAAAACTGAAGGAAAGGGTGAGTTACATGCAGAAGGTAAGTCTTAAGTCATTAAGTGTAACTGAGCGCATGATTCAGAGGAAATGAAGTTTGTTCCTAATCAAGCACTCATTCTAGTTTGTTTTCCTACTATATATATATATTTTTTTTTTCTTCCTGTTTTACTTCACAGCTTTCCCATGGTTTGGCATGGACATTGGAGGAACTCTAGTAAAGCTCTCATATTTTGAACCTATTGATATCACAGCAGAGGAAGAACAAGAGGAAGTTGAGAGCTTAAAAAGTATTCGGAAATATCTGACTTCTAATGTAGCATATGGATCTACTGGCATTCGGGATGTACATCTTGAGCTGAAGGATTTAACACTTTTTGGACGAAGAGGAAACTTGCACTTTATCAGATTTCCAACCCAGGACCTGCCTACTTTTATCCAAATGGGGAGAGATAAAAATTTCTCCACCTTACAAACGGTGCTGAGTGCTACAGGAGGTGGTGCTTACAAGTTTGAGAAGGATTTTCGCACAGTAGGTGTTTATTACTTGAAAACCAAAAATTAATATTAATATGTGAATATTGAGTTTTAAATACAAGGCTGGGCTTCTATCTAATCCAGTGGTTCTTAACCTTCCTAATGCTGCAACCCTTTAATACAGTTCCTCATGTTGGGACTCCAACCAAAAATTTACTTTTGTTGCTACTTCATAACTGTAATTATGCTACTGTTCTGAGTTGTAATGTAAATATCTGTATTTTGCAGTGGTCTTAGACAACCTGTAGGAAAGGTTGTTTGCCCCTTAAGGGTGTTGTGACCGTAGGCTGAGAACCAGCGATTAGAATGCTCCTTCTCCTGAGCTGAATGTACATGACTGGATATTGACTTGGAACAATGGCCTATCTACATTGCTTGGTTTCGGTGTGTTGATGGAATGTGGTGGATGTGGTAGAGCTGTGCTACAGAGCCGTGCTGGGGGATCCCTGTCAATCTGGCAGTCTTACTGTTACTGTCATTTTAATTTTGATTTTGATTTTTTTTTTCCAAAACGGGTTCTTTGTGTAGCCTTGACTGTCCTGAAAGTAGCTCTGTAGACGGGGCTGGCCTAGAACTCAGATCTGCCTACCTCTGCCTCCTGAGTGGGGGGATTAAAGGCTTTTGCCACCTCAGCACACACACCCTGGCTTTTTTTGTTTGTCTTTGATTTTTGTTTTCATATTGGCCATCTTATTTCCTGAAATAAGTTATGTTAGTGTGCACCTCTGTCCTTGAGGTTATAATACATGTGACAAGAAAACTACTGAAGGGATACTGTGTTTCTGTATTTGGAGTTTTATCACATGTAATTCAGTATTTTGGAATGCCATCCTAGCAGATTAATATACACATTGAAACTATGTGAGCGATACTCATGCTTGTGTGCATTAGTAGTTAGAATTAATGTGTGTCAGAATAGTAAAAGATAACGCAGAGATGAAATGATTTCTAAAATTTGCACAATTGTCCTGTGCACAGTAGATGTCTCTTATCCCAGGACCCTGTCTACTACATATTTTTATTTATTTTAATTTGGTAGTAGTTTTGTTTTACGTGCATGGGTGTTTTGCTTGCATGTAAGTCTGTGACCATGTACATCTCTAGTGACCACAATTGCCACAAGAAGGTATCAGATTCCCTGGAACTGGAGTTGCCATGTGGGTGCTAGAATTGAACTCTGGTCCTCTAGAAGAACAATCAGTGTTCTTAGCTGCTGAGCCATCTTTGCCCCAAAATGTTACTTTGATACCTGCCTCCTCTTCATCCATGGGAATCTAAACTACCTCAAAAGGTGGTGAGAACCCGGGGAGTAAGTACATGAAATCAGTTCTATAGATTTTGACCCTAAACACAATGAAACCTGCAGCGCCTTAAATAAAAATTAAGTTTTATAAAACCTCTGAAAACTATACAATATAATTAAACCAAATATATTTGATATTTTTAAAATTCTGATGTTTGCTTTTTTTCTTTCAGATTGGAAACCTCCACCTGCACAAACTGGATGAACTTGACTGCCTTGTAAAGGGCTTGCTGTATATAGATTCTGTCAGTTTCAATGGACAAGCAGAATGCTATTATTTTGCTAATGCCTCAGAACCTGAGCGATGCCAAAAGATGCCTTTTAACCTGGATGATCCTTATCCACTGCTGGTAGTGAATATTGGCTCGGGAGTCAGTATTTTAGCAGTCCATTCCAAAGACAACTATAAAAGAGTGACTGGGACAAGGTAGTAATCTTTTTGGTTTGATTATATCATTCATCATGTTTTATGCGTGAAAGTTGTTGGGTCAGTTTTGTTTGTTTTGGTGCTAGAGGTCAAAAGAGGCTCTAATGCTATTGCTTGGCAAGTATACTCTACTGAATTAGGCCCCCAGCTGTTTTTGCTATATATTGTTATACAGTTGTACCCCCCCCAAAAAAAACACATTTGTGCAACAGCAAAAACCCACATTTGTGCAACAGCAAAATATATAGGGGACTGGAGAGATGGCTTAGCAGTTAGGAGTACCTGCTAATCTTGCAGAAAACCCAGGTTCATTCAATACCCACATGGTAGCTCACATCCATCCTTAACTCCAGTTCCAGGGGTTCTGGCGTTTTCTATCACTAGCGCCACACACACACACACACACACACACACACACACACACACACACACACACGGGTTTGGAACATGCATACAAGCAAAACACTCAAACACAAAACAGTAATATCTTTAAAAAGAATGCAGATGTGGTAAGTTAAAATGTTGCAGATCTCTTTTTGTAAGATTTTTATGTAATGATTTAAAACTAAAGTCCCTAAGTGTTTACTTATGGTCAACATCAGTTGGCATTAGAATTTCCATAGTCATTTAATTTTTGTATAGAATAATTTCACTGTTTCTCCTAAGTTTAACAGTGTTGCTAACAGAATTCTTTTGACTTCAGAACCATAGTATCTGTTTATATTTTTCTTTAATTTCTGTATTTTTCTTAAAATAGGTATATTTAAGCATAAAATTTGCTGTGTACTATATAGATTTTCATTTAAAGTACAATATCAGATAGTGTAGTTAATTCTTTTGCATGCATTTTTTATTTATATGTATGTATTTGAATTTATAAATGCCACATATGTGTGGGTGTTCACAGAGGCTAAAGGTGTCACATGTCCTAGAACTGGAGTACAGCTGGTAAGCTGCCTGCCTGATAGGGGTGCTGGGAACTGAATTCAAACCTTCCGCAAGAGCAGTTAGTGCTCTTAACCTTTGAGCCACCTCTCTGACTTTGAGCCTTGTAGTTAATTTTTAGGATGAATTTAATGTGAACTCCTTATTGAATAAAAGTTCTTAAATAGACCATAACTTTCTTTGTTATAACCTGAAATGCAAATGTTAAAAGTTTTACAATTCTTAATTCTCCACATTTCATCAACGTTTAAGGATTGGTAAGGGAACAGAAATTTTAAATTTTATATGGGTTTATAGGGGAATTAATTTTAAAGCAATACTCCTATTGAAATATTTAAACTATTAGTATTCTAATAGTGATTAATACTCTAAAAGCCCACTTTTGTGTACCAAATAATAATACACAAACACTTCTTGTTTTGGTTAACTGAAAAATAGAAACGTAGGTGAGACTAGCAAGCAAAAATTTTGCATTTATAGACTAGAGAGCCACACAATTACATTTAATGAACATATCCAAGAGGATATGAAAATGGTACTGAGTTTGTCTTTAACATGATGGTCAGCTGGGTATGTACATTTCTCTGGGCATTTGTCTGTTCATGTTAGACATTTTATATTATAGTGGAATTGATTTTAGCCTAACAACTAAATAAACCTTTCACTGAGTCATTTATTGGAAATTAAAACCACAGATTTCCTTTTTTGTGTGGTATTTTTAGCACACATCTATGTTGCACATGCTGACCCAGAATTCAAGGTCTTGTCTCAGCTGACATTGTAGCACATGGTCTCATCAGTCTACTATTAGTATTTTTTTCAATACATACACAAGAGTATATTTTTAGCAATTGTACAATTTGTTATTAGATGTCAGGTGGGGTTTTTAAATCTCCCAGTAGATTTAGCCTTTTATATGACGGGTTTGGTTTTATTAAGTAGTCTTATTTATCATGTTGATGTTTAGCACTTACCATGTTTTTCCTCTGTTTATTCAATATGTGAATGTCTTTTTACTGTGGGAAAGAAAATAACATGTAAATGCAACTTAACAAGTTTATTTTATTTTCCTTTTTAGTCTTGGAGGGGGCACCTTTCTTGGTTTATGCAGTTTATTGACTGGCTGTGAAAGTTTTGAAGAGGCTCTGGAAATGGCATCCAAAGGTGACAGCACCCAAGCTGACAGGCTAGTCCGAGATATTTATGGAGGAGATTATGAAAGATTTGGTCTGCCAGGTTGGGCTGTGGCATCTAGGTAAGTTATATTGCTATTCAAGTTGTCTGTTTAGTTTTTGGAAAATAATATGCTATGGAGTTTAAGGATGGTTTCCTTTTGTCTGTTTAGAGTTCAAGTTTTGAACATTGAAGTTTAAAAATAAAATATTCAAGCTGGGTAGTGATGGTACATGCCATTAATCTCAGCACTTCCGAGGTAGAGGCAGGCTGATCTCTTGCGTTTGAGGTCAGCTTGATGTACAGAGCGAATTATGGCACAGTCAGCAAACATAAAAATTCATTAAGAAGTTTATCTTGTGTGCGCCCTGTGAAAAACTGCCTTTTGCTGGTTCCTCAGTGGAGGAACAAGGCTGGGGTTTGATTTTCTGCACTGCAGGACAAAAAGAAACTTCTCAGCTGGGCATAGTATCACACAATTTTAATCTCATTCAGGAAGCAGAGACAGGTGGAGCTCTGTAATCTTTTGTTGTTGTTGTTTTTCAAAAACAACAGGGTTCTCTCTGTGTAACAGACCTGGCTGTCCTGGAACTCTATCAGGCTGGCCTCAAACTCAGCGATCTGCCTGCCTCTGCCTCCTCAGTGTTGGGATTAAAGGCATATGCCTCTAGGCTCAGTGAACTCTGTTTTTTGAGGCTAACCAGATCTACAAAAAGGAATTTCTGGCCTGTCCCGGCCCACATAGTGTGACCTTGTCTTAAAAAGACAAAAACAGGAAAACAGAAGTTTCTTGTATTCCAAAGCATCCATGTCCTGTTACTATATACAAATAAAAATCATATCCTACAATCTGCTTATCCAAAAACTTGTGCTCCTACATGGCATGTGTGACTCTAATTAGTCACATGTCCTAGAAAGAAGTCTTTCCATATCATAGCTTTAGTCTGTCTTTGTCCTTGTTGTAGTCCTTTCTGAAGCTTACCTTCCCAAAGATAAAGTACAAGTGCTTTTTATGGTATAAGCATGCCCTCCAAGTGGTGATTTTCACCAAGCCCACTAGGTAAAAGTATTTCCATGCAGTGCACAAGTGTGCTCTGGAACCTCCTGAAGCTTGGCTGATCTGCTAAGGAAGCAGCACCTTAGTGTAGTTTTAATTTGCATTTCAATTACCAACAATTGGCTGAGAACCTAACATGATGCTTTTAGTGATGGCTGATGGGTTTGTTGTCGTTGGCTTGTTGCACAGTTGAATTTATCAGTCTTTTCCTTTATGGCTTCTGGATATTGATTCATAGTAAGTAAGTCTTCCACATTCCAAATATATAAAGGAATTAACCTGTATTTTTTTTCAGTTTATTGCTTTATTTTTAAATTTTTAAATTTTTTTTAGATTTATTAATTGAATTTATATGAGTATACTACAGCTGTCTTCAGCCACACCAGAAGAGAGCATCAGATGGTTGTGAGTCACTGTGTTGCTGGGAATTGAACTCTGGACCTCTGAAAGAGCAGTCAGTGCTCTTAACTGCTAAGCCATCTCTCCAGCCCCACTTTACTACTTTTATATTTCAGTCTTTGATACAAACATATATGGTTTTTCTTTACAGTTTTGTGTGATGAGATGGATCCACTTTTAGTTTTTTAATTTTTTCACAAGGTCCTAACATTTATTATTTTTTCCATTTGATTTGAGATAGCATCATCATACGTTAGTTTTGTTT
>JADRCC010572436.1:0-26848 GCA_019843855.1 Hylomyscus alleni | reverse complement strand
ATTGAAAGTAATAAAAAAAAGGATTACCTTGATTTGCGGTTTTACAGCTTCCAGAAAATTATTGTCATTATATTCCTTATTTAAATACGCATGGTAAATAAGAAGGGCAAAACCTGAAAGGACAAGTGAATGTTTGCTGTTGAAAAGCCATCCAGTTCATGGGATTTTGCAACCCGAAAATCTATACTGATGCCATCCATCAGGCTGCTATAAGGAAACATTCTAATTAAAGTTCCTAGCAAATAATTTTACTGTGAAAGCTATCATGTTTAAAATGCATGTCTATCCCAAACAAATCAGTGATTATTTTTAATTTAAATAAGCATTACTATGGGAAGATCTCTCATTATACTTTTTAATGTATTTGTATTTTAATTGAACATTTTTAAAAGTTAAATGAATACAATACAGCTTCTGAAGGAAGCAGTAGACATCAGTAATAACCTAGAGAAATTGGGACCTTTGTTATTGTTCTGTGTTTTAAATGTGTTGGGTAAAGTGAATGACATTGCATGGGACAACAGCCATTCATCACAAAGCAATGTTTTGCCCAAGTCTGACTTTAATTTGAGCTGTAGAAACTATATACCCAGCTATCAAATATAACCCACCCTGCTTCCAATCTAACAGTAGAGCTGTAACTTCCTGTTAGGTACCCATGTGCATGTGTGTGTATAGGGGTATATATTCCGATCCCCCAGCCCCTCTAATTGCATTCCACCTGAAGGCAGAGGACTTTTACTGTTTCAGTAAACAGTCACAGATTGTTGAGATAGGTCTTCCTGCTTCTCTGCCTCGTTTTTCTTACAACATGTAAACAAAATGTATATTGCAGAGTCATCAGTAGGACTTGAGAAGTGAGAATTTGTTCTAATATTTGGCTACATGTACAATTCATTGTCAGGGTATTGATTTCATTTTATGTTAAGAATTAGGGGGTCAGAGGTATGGTTTAAAAGACAAAGGCACTTGCTACTACACTTGAAAAGAAAAATTTCCAGGTCCTGGGTACCTGGAAATTTTGTACCTCCCACACCACATACACAATGCTTGTGTACTTGTTGCCACATACACCCATGCTTATACACAATAAAAATACAAGAAAGAAAAGGTAATGTGTTAAATGATTTTTATTTACCACAAATCTACATTCTATATATTTTACATACTAATTTTTATAATTTGTTCAGAAAAAGCATTATGAAATCATAGTTAGAATATTCTGTTTTGAAGTTTTAATTTATACTTTATATATTACTTATTTTATGGACAAGGCTTTAATGCATTTTTTAATTCCACAAATAAGGAGAAAATATGCACTCACTAATTAGATTTATAATTCTTTCAGGGGGTAGTTCAAGGCTTATGGGATTCTTGCTAGGAGTTGAAATTGGTTCTGTAACTTCAATAAACATATTTTAAAATCTTGGTTTCATTTGTATGTAAAGTAGAGAAGCCTTTCTCCTGTCTTTTGCCAATCTGTGCTTTTTCCGCTCAAGCAACCCTGTATTTACTCTGTAAGAAAATACCTATTCATCTGAAAAAAATCTTGTTCTTCCAATTTTCATTTAATTTGCATTGCTATCTTGGAGTTACTCTGAAATCTATTTTGTTTCCTCACTAAAAATGTCATTTTTCTTTATACTGCTTGTGTTGTAAGTCATATTAAAAGTGTGATGCACACACAGGAAGGTGACGAAATATTTCTTTTGTCTATAGTTTAAGTTTAGAAGCAAAAGCATATATCAGCTTGACTAAATGATAAAACTAAACTGGAAAGAACAAAGGGACAGAAGGGAGGGAATATTTCTACTTGCTGTATTAGAAAAGAAGCAAAGGCTTATGAGAATCCAGAAATGCAAATCAATGTGCAGAATTCTGAAAGTGTTCTTCATCTCTAATTTACAGTGAGAGAACAAGCTAGGAGCTATTATCTCCATGGTGAAAGCAGCAATATACAGTATTTTTTTTTGAAATCATGTTAGTAGCAACACATTGACGAGAAAAGCTCATCTATTTCTGTTATAACAATAAATAATTTGGGGGCTAATATCAAATCAAAGTTATTATATTACATTTATATTAAAGATCAACTACAAGTTCTTCTCTGTGACCAATTGTGATTTCTGCATGCAACTCCAAAATTATCCCTATTTATTATTGTGATTATTATTATTATTATTATTATTATTATTATTATTATTATGTTTCTTATGTGAGATAAATAAATATTAGGTTCAATTAACTTTAGATAATAGATTGGTGCTGCAAGATTTTCAAATCTGCAGTGGCAAAAATTATAATGAGTAAGTGACAAGTAGCAAGAAGAATAGAGGAAAAACGATGAAGGAGAGAGAAAAGGGCCAAATCGAGTAACCAATAATTACTAGTATACCTAGCATCATGCAATTCTATTATAGTCAACAAGTATAACTGAAACGTATACAATAAAATTATAAAGTAAGTTATTTGCTGTTCTTTCCTCCTGAATTTGGCCATTATCCAGTTAATACATTCAAAAAATTCCAAATACATGCCATAGTTACTACTGGTTTGTAAATACCTGAAGGAGATGAACACAATGTCAAAGTAATTTTCTAATTTTCTTAAAGACACTACATGAACAATAAAATTGATTGCTAACTGACAAACTAAAGGAAATGGACTAGTTAATTATTTCACATTTAGTAAGTGTGGAAATTATAGTTTTTCTATAGTATGTGTATTTTATTATTTATACATGGCTATGTACAATGTTCTAGTTAAATCATTTTGAGCACATACATATTTCAATGACATTAAAGTGTGTTGTTTTGACACCAGTCTACAGAATACTTTCAAAGTACCATTCTGTCATTATTCTGCCGTTCATATCTCTCCATTTCAGTTATAATTTCCCATTTATTTATTCATTTTACACTACAGCCACCTCTCCTCCTAGTCCCCCTCACATAGCTTCTCCTTACATCCTTTTCTCCCCTTTGTCTCTGATAAAGGGCAGGTTCACCCAGGGTACCAATCCGTCCTGGTACCTCAAGTCACTGCAGGCCTAGGCATCTCCTCTTTTATAAACAGGCAAAAAAAGTCAGGGACATGGCTGCTCCAGCTGTTGGGAGATCTGCATGAAGACCAAGCTGTACATCTGCTACATGTGTGGCAGAGTGAGGCGAGATAGGTCTAGCCTTTCCTTGTATGCTCTTTTGTCGGTGGTTCATTCTCTAATAGCCTATAAGTATCCAGGTTAGCTGACTCTGTTGTTCTTCCTGTGGGTCACCCAATCTTTCACCAAACTGCCCCACAAGACTCCCTGAGCTCCACATAATTTTTGGCTGTAGGTTTCTCTTTCATCAGCTGCTGAGTGGGAGCCTTTCAAAGAACAGCTATGCTAGTCAGTCATTATTTAATTTTCCACATCCACCCATTCATATATGGTGTCCCTTCACAGCTCTGAGTGATAATATTTCTCATATCCACCTCTATGAATGTAGGTATTCTCTGAACACCTCCTAATTGCATTCACCCAGCACTTACTCTTTTGAGATCAGGATATTTTCACTTAAGGTTGGAGCTGGAGAGATGGCTCAGTGGTGAAGAGCATTCATTTCTTTCCAGAGGTTCTGAGTTCAATTCCCAGTAACAACATGGTGACTCAACCATCTGTAATGGGATGAGATGCCCCCTTCTGGTGTGTCTAAAGAGAGTGACAGTCTACTCACATACATAATAAATAAATAAACCCTTAAGGCTAATGTATGTTGAATCTGGAAGGAAATCCATAAACCTTTATGGCTAATTGATATTCCATTGTAAACCTCTCAGCTACTGATCCCATGCTATAGCTGCTTCCTAGTATAAGAGATCAATCTTAGGAGCTGTGAGCAAGCTCTGAGTTAAATTCTTTTATTGTAATTAATTAAATAATTGATTGTCTGATTTACATCTCAAATTTTGCCCTTGATTCTGGTCCCTGCTCTCAGAGTTCCACCTATCCTTTCTCCCCTTGGAATATGAGAGCATGTCCCACCCCTGAGCATCACCCTTCCTGAGGGCATCAAGTCTTTGCAGGATTAGTCACATCCTCTCACACTGAGGCCAGAGAAGGTGTTTGCCACATACATGCCCCAGGTCTCAGACCAGCCCCTGTATCCTCTTGGTTTGTGGCTTAATCTCTGGGGGCTCCAGGTGTCAAAGTTAGTTGACACTGCTTGTTTTCCTATTGGGTTGCAATTCCCTTCAGTTTCTTCAATCCTTCCCTTAATTCTTCCTCAAGGGTTCTTGACCAAAGTATTAGCATCTATTTCAATAAGCTGCTGGTAGAGCCCCTCAAGGATAGCTATGCTAAGCTCTAGTCTGCAAGTACAACATAGATCATCTTTCCTAAAGCCTCTGCTCTATTTTGTCCCTGCATTTCTTTTAGATAAGAACAATTTGGGGTCCAAAATTTTGAAGATGTGTTGGTGTCCCCATCCCTGCACTGGGTGGCCTATCTACTGGAGATGGTCTGTTCAGGTTCCATCTCCCCAGTGTTGGGCATCCTCTCTAAGGTCACCCACAATAAGGCCTAGGGGCCTACCACCTTCCAGGTCTTTGGGACATTGAAGAAATTCCCTGATGCCCCACCCCTGATAGCTGCATATTTTCATTCATTCTTCTGTTTCTCTGGGTTTCTCTTCTGTCTACTCCCATACCTAATCCTGCCCCCCTTTTCCTGTCCCCCATCAAGATTCCTCTGTCTGACTCCCATAATTATTTGTCCTCCCTACTAAGTGGGACTGAAGCATCTTTACTTGAGGACTCCTTCTTGTTTAACTTCTTAAGGTCTAGGGAACATATCATGGGTATTCTGTACTTTTTGGCTAATATCCACTTATCAGTGAGTATATACCATGTGTGTCATTTGTGGTCTGGGTTACCTCATTAAGGATGATATTTTCTAGTTCTATCCATTTTCCTGAAAAATCCATGATGTCACTGTATTTAACTGTTGACTAGTGTTCCATTGTGTATACATTCTTCAGTTGAGTGACCTCTAGGTAGCTTTCAGTTTCTGGCTATTATGAATAAAGCTACTGTGGTTATTGGGGTAAATCACTTAGAAAGAATTTGGGGTACTTATCTCTTTCTGTTTTGGCCTTGAGCACTCCAGTATATCATATGCTCCCACTGTGTCATACTGTTTCTACTAAAGTCAAAAATCAATGGACCAATCCATCACGCTGTGGTTTAAAATATATAAAACTGGAATTCTAAATAAAACTTTTATTTCAGAGTTGTTTATGATATGTTGGGATACTAATGGTGAGCTGACTTACAATATGTGCCTGTGCATATTTATGTTTGTGTGCAAATGAACATTTACATTATTATTTTTAATGATATTTTAATGGAATCCATTTTTATATAAAAACATTTCTGATAATCCTTTATGTGTTTCATGTTATATAACGTAGTCTACAGAAAGTAAGCAAATAGGTCGGGCAGTGGTGGCGCACACCTTTAATCCCAGCACTTGGGAGGCAGATGCAGGAGGATTTCTGAGTTCAAGGCCAGCCTGGTCTACCGAAGTTCCTGCTAGGAGCCACGCCCTGCTGAGCTACTTCACCTGCTTTCTGGACAGAACAACAAAATGCTAATTTGGCCACAAGTTCCTGGCTATCCGGCTCTTGATTCAATCTCAGGGAGCACAGTGGAGGCTGATTTAAGTTGCACCCCCATTTAACCAGGAGTCTCACAGCAAGGGGAAGTCCTGCTGAAAAGCTGGTGTTAAGAAAGGGTCAGCAGTTGCCGGGCAGTGGTGGCGCACGCCTTTAATTCCAGCATGTGGGAGGCAGAGACAGGCGGATTTCTGAGTTCGAGGCCAGGCTGGTCTCCAGAGTGAGTTCCAGGACAGCCAGGGCTACACAGAGAAGCCCTGTCTCAAAAAAAAAAAAAAAAAAAGAAAGGGTCAGCAGCTTAATTCTTAAGACAAATAAGCTAATAGTTGTTTCTTCCTAGAAAAGCCTCTGCAATTGTGATTATTGAGTTTAATAAATGACAAAATGCTTTTTATCTTAAAGTTATAGCTAGAAAAATTTAAAATTCTTTGATTGGTCTGCATTTATAAGGTTTGTGTGGCTACTTCATTTGGTTTCTGACTAGTCTTAAAGGTGTAAATATGTTCTGCATGATTATTGGCTTATAAGTTATTGGGTATGGTGAAAAGTTGTAACACTGGTAACAGAAAGGTAGCTTAAAACTGGTTACTCAGGGTCAGAGTCATTTTTAGAAACTTCACAGGGCATGAGCCAGCCAAGAAATCAGGCCTCTAAGGGTATTTCTGATTTGAGATGATATTCTAAGTTTGGAAAATATTTTATGTAATTCTAACTTGGTATTGTTTTTAAAGAAAATAGATCATTTAAAATTGGGTTTTGCTCTCCAAGAGATTATGGTTATGCCTTAATATTACAAAAGTTAAAAAGTATGGTTAAAGTTGCCAGAATTCCACTGGCTGCAGTTTGCAGTTTGTTCACAAGCTTAAGATTCTTAAGTCACCTATATTTTGTATTTGAGATGACTGCTATAGTAATAATAGTTAAAGACAACTGTGGCCAGTATGTGCCCAATGTCCCTTTTTATATAAACTTTATTGAATACAGTGGTTAAAAAAAAAATCTTATCCCCCACGGTTAAAAAGGAGATCTGAGCAAAAAATTATTAAATAAAAAGTTAGTAAAATTTTCTGAGACTCTCAAAAAAGGATTCTTTTTGTCTCAAGAGAATACTGATGCAGTTCTATGCAGCCAGCCAGCCATACAAGCAAAGACAGAGTTATCTAGATATATTCATCTTTGTGTGGAAATTAGAACCTCATATAGTCAGGCTCTAGCTATGTTTGCTGCCTTGCTTCAAAACTTTACAGCACCAAGGTTATAAGGAATGTTTTAAGTATAAATCATATTAGGAAAGACTTCCAAAAATTAGAGGCATAGACAACAGAATTGCCCTTGGAATCTGTACTCACTGCAGGAGGTGTAATCTTTGGGGTGTGACTCAGGTGGTATTTTCAGATTGAAAAATACTTACATTTGAGTTAATGCAAAAGAGCAGCCTCTCAAGTACACCATATTATGAAGTTGTTGTGGTATTAATGAAGAAATATTTGATTAAAATCATGAAAGTATTTTAGAAAAAAACATTCTCTCAAAAACCTGATGAGATGCTTATTTCTTGCTTCAAGTAGCAATTAAATTGGTTTTTGCAAAATATTGATATTTGGCCTATTACATAGTAAAACTTTTAAGCAAAAGTGATAATTGTTATCCTAAAGACAAATTGTTAAGATTTGCTTAAATGCATGCCTTTATATTTCCTATAAATTTATGTATATATCTCATAAAAATATATATACATAAACAGCCCTTTTATGGGAGAGAATTATATGTAAGTCACATGTTTAGACTCATGATTTTTTCCTCTACTTCAGCACAAATAATTGAACTACGTGCTGTAGTCACTATTTATCAGGTGCTAACATTAAGCCTTAATTTGTATATTGATATGTGTATATATCAGAGCTTACAATTACTTATGATAATTTGGCATTTTTAAAGAATAATTCTGATTTAAAAATTAAAAGGAAAGTATACAAATGTGACTATTGATACCTTTTTAGGCTTTCTAGTTGAAATTACCTTAACATGAAAAGCAACAAAAATTGTAAGTAGATATTGCCTGCATTATATTTCTATACTTAAAGTTCCTAATCAGAGTAAAATAGATTATGGAATTGACTATTACTATCAGCATTTAGAATGTTTTGTCAACAATTTAATGTTACTCATATTAGTAAGATTTCTAGAGACAAAGAATTGTTGAACGTTCACTTCGCACTTTGAAAATTTGGCTTTTAATAATAGGAGAAGGGGAATCATACCCTTCAACTTATTCAAAGCATATCTTGCTTTTTACTTGTTTTCATTTTTTTCTGCAGAATGATGCTAAAGGTCTGTCTGCCTCAGATCATCACTGGCATCCACACACTTACAATTCATATGCCATGGTGAAATGGCGAGATCCACTTACTAACACATGGAATGGTCCAGACACTGTTTTAATGTGGGGAAGAGGTTCTGTTTGTATCTTCTCACAGAAAGAAGATGGAGCTCAATGGCTGCCTGAAAGATTGGTTCCTCAAGCGGATGCAGGTCCTTATAGTAAACATGTTTTCATCTAAAATAATGGCTAATTTTGTTTTTTAGTCTGAAAAATAGCCTCCAGTAATTTCCTGAGAGTTAACAGTTCTTTTGTGATTCTCAGAGTCACTTCCTGCACACCTGGAGGCAAGAACTTGAGTCTGAGTGTTGCTGATTTGCAACTGAATTGAGGGCCTGGAACATCCTCACAGATAATATAAAGCTTGTTGCTTTTAAACTTTTGACCTTGTATCTCAAGCAGGTTTGTTACAGACATGTAAGCTCAACTCCAGGCTCTACTTCAGAGAGGCTTCTATGTGGCAGTTATTCATCGTGATGAAGAAAAAGCATTAAGTGCATATTGTGGTTTTGGTCTGTATTAGAAAAAAGTGTGCTATGAGTGCCTGCAGCCAAAGATGAACTACTGGATCTATGGGTCTCATCAACCTAAGACAGAGTCATGTGCCAAGAGGTTGTATTTATTAATAATAAACACTAAAATGCCCTGTTTGTGCAAATGAACACAAACAAACTGCACATGATCTATGAGACTGGTAAGAGAGAGACCAGTAGATCCAGTCTTAAGACAGGCAGGGCAGCCAGCCACCATAATTCCCAGGCAGGACTATGGTGCATAAATATATCTTTTGCCCCAGTTCAGCTAATTTTTAATAATTAAAAAGGGAGGAACTGTGACCTCCCCCAGACTCAAGCATACTGAATCAGACCTTGTCCTTGCCACAAAGCAGCTAGCCCACTTGAGTGGAGCTTCCTGAGATAAAGAAAGCCTTTTTGTACTGCTACTTCTCTGCCTCTCCTGAAGTTCCTGCTAGGAGCCAGGCCCTGCTGAGCTGCTTCACCTGCCTTCTGGAAAGAACAAGATGCTAATTTGGCTACAAGATCCTGGCTAGGGATGGGTTTTTCTCTGCCTATATATTTTTCAGATTCAAAAATACACATTGGACCTTGATTAGAATCATCTTGACTAGTTCTCATTATTTCTCTTGACTGTCCGATTCCCCTATTTTCCCAGGCCCCTGTCTCTCTTCCAGAGACCCGGTTTGTGTAGCTGCTGCAGGCTACTGTACTGTACAAAATTCAAGTCCAAGTGGATCAAGGACCTCAACATAAAACTGAATACACTAAATCTCATAGAAAAGAAAGTGGAAAATACCCTTGAATACATTGAAAGAGTAGAAAATTTCCTGAACAGAACACCAATAGCTCAAGCTCTAAAATTAACAATTAATAAATGGGACCTCATGAAACTGCAATGCTTCTGAAAGATAAAGGTCACTGAGTAGGGCAAATTGGTAGTCTACAGATGGAATGGATCTTTAATTACTCTCTATTTCAGTAATCTACAACAGTGTTGAACTCCAAAGCTTTCTATTGGAATGTTGGTTCTACATTGTTCTCATTTGTTGTTTTTAAAAATTGTTTGAGAATTTTTACTTATGCATATAGAATGTTTTGATCAAATCTAGTCATTTTCTTCCTTTCCATTTTCTACCCTAACTTTATGGTATTTTTTTTTCTTTTTTCAAGCATAGTGAAATCCATTGAGCACTGACTTCATGATTTCCTCCTTTATTATTGCTCATATATGTGTCTGGTTAGATCTTGTGAAGGTTCTGTGTAAATCGTTATATTATCAGTATTTGATGAATATTATCACGCAAAGGTGATAATATTCATCAAATACTATTTCACTGCAGAAGTCACTCCCAACCCTCAACAGAAAATAATATCAAGATACTGCAAGAGATAAGATTTCATAGAGGACCTAAGATAATAAAGTATTTGCAGTACACACTTAAAAATTTGATTTTCAATATTCAATTTAGAAACAGGAAGTAGTGGGCCTAACTAATGAAGTAAACCAAGAGTTGAGAAGAGTTATACACAATCCACCTGCATTTCCCCCACCAAGAATAAGTATCTACAGAGAAAGTCATGCTATCATAAAGCAAGATATGCAGAAGCCATTAGGCTTGGACCATTTTAAACAGCCAGAGAGTAGAGGTCTTCAAAGAGATTCTTCCAAAATCATCCCACTTGACTAAAATACGCCAGAAAAATTGAGGGTATTACATTTGTAATCCTCTTGTTTAAACTCTATGGGTTTTTTGTTTTGTTTTGTTTTGTTTTTTGTTTGTTTGTATGTTTGTTTTTTTGAAGTTTCAGGAACACACACAAGTAAAAATAGCAGATCTTAAACCAGTAAAGATAATGACAAAGAAATTGGTCAATGTGTTATTTCTGTAGTAGAGATGTTCTCACAGATACTTAAACATGGATTCACTTTTTCTGTAATTACCAATTCAGTTGTACAGTGATGGCTTATGTACAAAGTGATCAGTCCAAGGTGTGGTCAAACCTATCTTGAAACCTATTTTTCTGTGTATTTTGGCTATAAAGTTACTTGTTGTTCGTAAGAGCAAAATCCACATTATTCACTTTTATCAAATAAAGACTTAGGTGGCAGATACTGAGGTAAAAGCTTACTACTAGTCCAAACAAGCAGAGAAAGCACTCAGTTGACCTTCCCCCTCAACAGCCATCCCTGAAGGAAAAAGAGTGAGAATTTTCCACATTTTCTTACAAACCCTTACAACTGAAAGTCCTTCCTTTTTACTTTCAGTGTGTCTATTTGTGCTCCTGACGTCTCCCTCTCTCTGTTCCTTTTTCCTATGTACACTCCCTGTCTACTGGTTGCTTGCTCTACCTCTTGACCTATTTGATAGTTTTTTAAGTATACAATCTCAAGGTTCATAGTATGATTCAAAATATACTGCAACTGTTACTTTCCTTAAATTGTCATTGTCTTACTATGTAGCTCAACTTGGCCTCAAACTCATAGTCCTCTTGTGTTAGCTTCTGCAGGGTTGGAACTGTAGGGGAGAATTAATATATATCTTTACTTAAATTTTGAAATCTCAATGAATAAGAAAACTGTCATAATCTTCAGAGGCTTACCAATACTCTATGCATAGTATTTCAATATTTGACATTTTAGCTCATGATGACACTCTACTTCTTAATTTAACCAAAATCTCTGATAAAAATTCACATTTTATTCAGATTCAATTAGTTTTTCTTCTAGTTTTTGTCTGAAACATCAGCATGCATTTAGTTTTCAGGTTTTTAAGGCTTCTCAAGAATCTGATTGTTCCTCATAATTTCTTAGTTTAATATAAACCTTGTAATTTTTAAAACAAAAGGACAAATATTTGTAATCTTGAATACCTGTAAGAATAATTCTACTGCTTTAGGAACAATTATGTTTATGACATGAATTAGTGGGGTATCATAGAACAAGTTATAGTTTCTCTATTATTGTAAGGCTACATATTTTCCAACCCACATGACTGGTAACTATGTGAATTTCGGTTGCCTGACTGAAGAAAATTTACAAATTAGTTTGTTGAAAAATTCTCCCTCCTCCTACACTGTGTTATTAGGAAGGAAGTCACTATGGTACTCCCCACTGAAATAATGCTAAGGAACATTCTATCTTTTGAAGACAAATTATCTTCAGAACACATTTTTTAATTCTTCTGAAATGGTATTAAGTTATTTAGTAGATAACACACATGGATATTTATTGTATTATTTTAGCCTTTATCCAATTCTGTATTTTGTTCATTTTCCTTTTATATTCTTTCAGCTCTAATGATGGAGATTTCTTTTTTTATTGTTATTTATTCATTTATTTACTTATTTATTTTAGATTCCAGATTTTACACCCTACCTGGTCAGTGTGTCAGACTTTCTGTTGAGGTTCTTGATCCACTTGTATTTGAGCTTTGTGCAAAATGACAAATATGGGTATATTTTCATTTGTCTACAAAAATGCCAGTATGGCCAGTACCATTTGCTGAAGATGCTCTATGGTAGGAGTCTTCCATAGAAGACTACTCTACTACACTACTCTCACAAATGGACAGGTCATTGTAACAGAAACTAAACAGAGACACAGTAAAACTAATAGAGGTTATAAACCAAAGAGATTTAACAGATAACTCTAAAACATTTCACTCTAAAACAAAAGAATACACCTTCTTTTCAGCACTTCATGGTACCTTCTCCAAAATCAATCATATAATTGGTCACAAAACAACCCTCCATCAATACAAGAAGATTGAAATAATTCCATGCATCCTATCAGATAACCATTGTCTAAGGCTGGTCTTCAATAGCAGCAAAAACAACAGAAAGCCCACATACACATGGAAAATGAACAACTCTTTAGTCAGTGATCAGTTGGTCAGGGAAGAAATAAAGAAAAGAATTAAAGATTTCTTGTAATTTAATGAAAATGTTGACACCTCATATCCAAACTTATGGGACACAATGAAAGCAGTGCTTAGAAGAAAATTCATAGCACTAAGCTCCCAGGTAGAGAAACTGGAGAGATCTTACATTAGCAGCTTGACAGCACACCTGAGAGTTCTTGAAAAAAAAGAAGCAAACACACCCAAGAGAAGCAGACAGAAGGAAATAGTCAAACTCAGGGCAGAAAGCAACCAAATAGAAACAAAGAGAACAATAGAAATAATTAACAAAACCAAAAACTGGTTCTTTGAAAGAATCAACAAGATAGATAAATCCCTAGCCAAACTAACTAAGGAGCTCAGAGACTGTACCCAAATTAACAAAATCAGAAATTAAAACATAGACATAACAGAAACCAAAGAAATCCAAAAAACCACTATATTCTGCTACAAAATCTGGAAAACCTAGATGAAATGGATGGTTTTCTAGACAGATACCACATACTAAAGCTAAATCAAGAGCAGGTAAATGATCTAAACAGGCCCATAAAGAAATAGAAGTCAATAAAAATCTCGCAACCAAAACAGCTCAGGGCCAGATGGATTTAGTACAGAATTCTACCAGACTTTCAAAGAAGGCCTGATACCAGTATTCCCCAAACAATTCCATAAAAGAGAAACAGAAGGAACAGTACCTAATTCATTCTATGAAGTCACCAAGACTTCTTTTAGTTTTTTTCTTCTGACTTTATAAACTTACCATTTGTAAAATTTTCAGAAACACTTTCCATTTTTCTGTTATTATGAAATGTTTCAACTTGTATATTTTCTCCCACAGACTTCAAATCAAGCATTTCTCCAGGGAACCCTGGTTTCTTTTATTGGAGAATGTTATTAAAATCTAATATCTGAGCATCAGGTATGCTGTCTGCTATTTTATTTCAGTTTCTTATAGTTCTAAGTTGAAAAGACAAACAAATATATGAATATCTACCATATATATATATATATATATATATATATATATATATCCATAAAATTTCTACTGCAATTATCTGCAGTGTTAACCTAGATATGAGTTCATAGGGAAGTTGCTAGCTCTTATTATCTATGAATAATTACAGCCTCTGTAAATTCTCCTTCAAGGAGGAAATACAGTCCATATTCTATTCATTTACTTATTTGTTGAACTTCAGTCTAAATAGACAGAAGGTTCAAAACTATGAACCCTTAACTTCCAAATTCAACAAGTATAATATATGATCACATATAACCATTGCTTTGATTCAAGACTTATCAAAACTTACTGAGGTCAGGATATTTCCTCCCACTACTGTAAAGAGCTATTTTACTCAATTAGATTGCAATTAGATTCTGTTTGCATGTCTTACTTTTCATCATGAGACTTTCCTGTCAAAATAATTTTTGTTAAAGTATGCACATGCTCAGTTTTGCTTTTGTGTTTACAGTAATTTTTTTCAAATGTAAAAGGACATTCTCACAGAATATTCTAACCCCCAAACTACTGATAGACACTATTCTGTTTTCTTTCCTAAGTGAGACTTGCCTCTCAATTTTGTCACAATTGTATTTGACAAAATTTGTTTTTCATGGATATATCAGCATAAATATTTATATCTCTCTATATCTATGTCTATATCTCTATCTATCTATCTATCTATCTATATATATATATATATATATATAGAGAGAGAGAGAGAGAGAGAGAGAGTTTGTGAATTTTCCTTGTAGAACAGGATGGCCTGGGACAATTAGCAATTTGCCTGGCCTGCCATCAGAAGCATAGGGATTAGTCTTAGTTTTTTAAGAATAAGAACATCCAGATCATTCTTATTTTTAAGATTTGAGTTCCCCAAATAATTCATAACATTATTAATTTTAAACGGTCTCAAATTAATTTCATTGTTTCTCCCTTCAGTTGTAACAAGTTTTGTTCATTTTCCCATGGGAGGAGGTATTTCAGATACAATGTTCTGTGACAGTCTGATTTCTCATACCACTTTTTAAATTGCATCACGGTTGTTACTTCTATTGTTTTATTGGATCCAATTATTAGATTCAGTATGGTGGAATCCACGAGTCAACTCAGAAACCACATGAACATTGATCTCAGTCATTCATCATATGCCCCAGAGCTGATCTATCACGGCCACAATTCAGGCTCAGGAGCTGAACTGTGAAAATGAGTTAACTTCCTGCAGGGTTTTTAAGCCTAAAAATGCACAAACATCTGTCCACATTATTCCAATAATTAGTATTTAGGGATAGGAATTTCCTTAGGAACATTTCTTTGTTGTATACTTATCCATCTCCCATTGGTTGGAGATTCAACTCTTGTAGGGGACTTGCCTTGTTTAATATTCATGTCTTAACTTGCCAAACAGCATGTCAGTTATGCATATACACGTCTCTTTCTGCCAAGGAGGATGTCAGTTTTCAAGGAAGGGTTGGGGACTTAAACTTTTAAATGAAAGTCTTTTATCAAATAGTTTCTGATATTGGTGCAGGTGTTTCTCTTATGTTGTGGTTCATCCCAGGGGCAGCTTATAAAGTCAAATACCATAAAAGTTCAAACACCTGTTCAGGTAGTACTGTTGCATGGTTGGTTTGGGTCCAAGCTTATTGAGGATAACTCTACAAAGCAGTTCTACTGACGTATATCATGATTGGTTTCCAAGGGCACAGAACATAATAGTACTCAAGTTGGGCATGAGAAAGTTTCCTAGTAACAGCAGAAACAACATATGAAAAAGTTTTCTTATGATATTAGGAACAGCTCAAAATGGAAGGCTAGTTACCTCAGACTTAAAATTTTACTTAGGCCTTACTATTTCACCTTATCAAGGATAATAAATACTTCATAAAATATAGACTTAACATTACAACTTTGAAAATAATCCTTTGAATTTCTGATATGATCATTTAAAACTCCACACCATATCACAGTCTGATTATTGTGACTTTATTTTTTTAAGTCTGACTGTGTTTTTGTTTGTTTGTTTTGGTTTGAGTTTGTTCATTTATTTGCTTGTTTTCCAGACTGATGTTAGTTGAGTCTGCTAAAGTTTTGGATGAAACCTGCCTGTGGGTAACATAATAGAATATGACTCCATATTTACAGTAAGATTCTATACTAGTTGCCTAGGAGTATGGATAGTTTTATGTTCTGTGTCTGTCAGTTATGAAAGACTCAAATTTATCTAATACCTTTTATAGTTTTCTCTGTGTTTCCATGAGATCTCAAGGAAATATTTCTTAGATCAGCTCTACTTCTCAGCAGTTGTTAGACTGAGGTTCTGCTGGTTGTGTGGAAAGCACAAAACAGGTCAGAAATTTTTCATTTTATATGTGACTGCTATTAGCATGATTCTGCTTTACAGTTTTCAGCAGCAGTTCTTCTTAAATTTAATTTTCTTCAGTATGAGAAAGATAAAAGTAGATATACTGAATCTCATGAACTATGTTATCAGGCCTAATAATTTGACCTTTTCCCCTAGAAATCAGTCTATAGCTTGAAAATTACTCTACTAGCATTCACAATTGTCTCTCCTCTTCTTATCTGACAGGAGCTACTGTAGGAGCTTTCTTGAATCTTACCCATGAAACATGCTAGTATATTTTTGGTGCATATATTGGAAAGTAAGAAAATGTCATTGGTTAGTTTTGTTTACTTGACACAAATTTAGGCATATCTGAGAGAAAAATATGTTAGTTGAGAAATTGCTTTCATTTTATGGGCCTGTAGTCATGACTGCAAGACATGTTGTTGATTAGTAGTTGATTTGGAAGTCCTTGTCCATTTTGGGAGATGCCTTGTGATCTTGGAATATATGAAGTAACAAGCTGAGCAAGCCATGCTAAGAAAGTGAGAACTATGTATTCTTCCATTTTCTCTGCTTCAGTTCTTGAGTCTAGATTGTTTCCTTGAGTTACTGTCCTGAATTTCTTCAGTGCTAATGAATACTCAAAATATGAAAATTCCCCCAAACAAAACAAAACAACCCTACCCCCCAAAAAATGAAAAATTCAAGCCTTTCTTTCATAAGTTGCTTTTGTTAATGGTGTTTATCAAATAAGTAGAAAGCAAACTAGGAGAGGTACCAATCAAGAAAGAATCTCTCTTTATATACTTTACTATCTCATCAAGAAACATATCTTGCAGGGTTCATATAAAATTTTGGTTCATTTGATTTTATGCAATCACTTTACTGCAGTTTTGCCTGCTATGCCAATTTTATGGTATCATCGTGAAAATTTATAGATTTGCTACTTGTTCATAGTTTTTATTGTAATTATGAGAGCAGAGTCCACAAGTCTTCAGTCATTGAGGTTTTTCAACTGAAAAAGTAGTATTGTTGCTTTTACTAAATAGGGGTCACAATAGAATTTGTCTCTGTGTATACATGTGTACATGAGTGCTCATTTCTGTGTTTGCTTGGATATATATGGTTTTGTATAAATATATATCTGTATATTTTTTGTTTACAGATAGATAAACATATGTGCATGTGTTTGTGTATATGATTTTTTTATATGCTTATGTGTGAGTCTTGTGGTGATTTGAGTAGATTTGACTCTCACAGATTCATATGTTTGAATGTTTAGCTACAGGAAGAGGCACTGTTAGGAGGTGTGCCCTTTTTGGAAGATGTGAATCACTGTGTAGGTGGGCTTGGAGACCTCCTTTGTTCAAGCTCTACCTAGTGCAGAAGAGAGTCTTCCTTGGGCTGCTTTCAGGTCAAGATGTAGAACTTCTGACTCCACTAACACAAAGTCTGTCTCCAAGAGTTCCAATGATTTCCACCATGGGACTTAACCTCTGTAACTATAAACAGCCCCAATTAAATGTTTGCCTTTAACAATGGCAACAAACATTGACTTGGTCATGGTGACTCTTCACAACAGTGAAAACACAAAGTTAGACAAGTATGTGGATCATTGTGATCTTGTTTCTAAAGAATTCTTGTTTGTAACTATACATTAAGAGAGTAATGTAAAAATAGCTCAATAATTATGCAATGCCTAGAAATTTAGAATATTACTGAATATTTTCTAAGTCAACAATCCATGGCCTTTAGCATGGTTTGTTTGCTCTAAAATCTACCTATTTCTGCAGCTGAACTTACTCTACAATCTCTCCCATCCCATGTCAAATATCTTGGTCATTTTCCTCAGTTCCAGGTGCTTCTCTACATGAGAAAAACCTGAGTTTGTTTTGTTATGATTCTATTCTTGCATTTGATTCTAATTTTTCAATACTATTAGGTAACTAGTCTTCCCAGTAAAAATAAAACTTTCAGATTATCTTATTTTAATCTTTTATTTATTTTATTTTATTTTAAACTTCAGATTTTATTCTCCTCCTAGTTCACCCTCCAACTGTTCCACATGCCATACCTCCTCCCCATCCCCTGTGGTTTCTAGACAGAAACCACATCCACAAGGATGTCCCCACCTTCCACCCCAGCAGACCTCTAAACTCCCTGGGACCTCCAGTCTCTATAGGGTTAGGTGCATCTTCTCTGACTAAACAAAGACTCTGCAGTCTTCTGTTGTATATGTGTTTGGAGCTTCATATTAACTGAAGTAAACTGCTTGGTTGGTGGTCTAATGTTTGAGAGATCTTCGGGGTCCAGATTGAGACTGCTGGACCTCCTGTAGGGTCACCCTCCTCCTCAGCTTCTTCCAGCTTTTCCATAGTACAACCACGGGGTCCAGCAGCTTCTGTCCATGGATTGGGTACAAATATCTGCATCTGACTCTTTCAGCTGCAGGTTGGGTCTTTCATAGGACAGTCATGATAGGTCCCTTTTTTTGTGAGTGTTCCATAGCCTCAGTAATAGTGTCAGGCCTTGGGGCCTCCCTTTTTGCTGGTTCTCACTCTGAGTCTGTTGTTGGACCTTCTTTTCCTCAAGTTCCTCTCCAATTCCACCCCTTCAGTTATTTCAGACAAAAACAATTATGGGTTAAAGTATTGACTGTGGGATGGCAACCCATTCCTCACTTGATCCCTGACTTTCTAAGAGAACACAGATGCCACCACAGGCTACTGTACCCAGCAATACTCTCAATCAACATAGATGGAGAAAACAAAATATTCCAGGACAAAACCAAATTTAAAAAGTATCTATCTAGCAATTCAGCCCTACAGAGGATACTAGAAGGAAAACTCCAACACAAGGAAGGTACCTACACCAAAAAAAGACAAGATAGTAAGCATCTCACAACAAAGTTAAAAGGAGAAAACCACAATCACATAAAGCCATATACAAAACCAAAAATATCAGAAACCAACAGTCATTTGCCTTTAATATCTCTTACTATTAATGCACTCAACTCACCCATAAAAAGATGTAAGTTAACAGACTGAATACACAAACAAGATCCAGTATTTTTCTGTATACAAGAAACCCACCTTAATAACAAGGACAGACACTATCTCAGAGTGAAAGGATAGAAAAAGATCTTCCAAGCAAATGGTCCCAGGAAACAAGCTGGATTTCCCATCCTAATAATAAAATAGACTTTCAACCAAGAGTTATCAAGTATGATGAGGAAGGACACTTCATATTCATCAAAGGGAAAATTTACCAAGAGAAAGTCTCAATTCTGAACATCTATGCCCCAAATGCAAGGGTAACCACATTTATAAAAGAAACTTTACTAAAGCTAAAAACACACTTTGAACCAGACACAATAGTAGTAGGAGACTTCGATTCCCCACTTTCACCAATGGACAGGTCATTGAAACAGAAACTAAACAGAGACACAGTGAAACTAATAGAGGTTATGAAACAAATGAATTTAGCAGATATCTACAGAACATTTTACCCTAAAACAGAAGAATATACCTTCGTCTCAGCACCTTCTTCATGATACCTTCTCCAAAATTGACCATTGTCACAAAACAACCCTCAACTGATACAAGAAGACTAAAATAATCCCATGTATCCTATCAGATAACCATGTCATAAGGTTGGTCTTCAATAACAGCAAAAAACAACAGAAAACCGAAATACACATGGAAAATGAACTGCTCTCTACTCAATGATTACTGAGTCAGAGAAAAAAGATAAAGAAAGAAATTAAAGACTTCCTGGAATTTAATGAAAAGGTGAAAACATTAAACTCCAACTTATGTGACACAATGAAAGCAGTGCTAAAAGGAAAATTCATAGCACTACGTGCCCTGGTAAACAAACTGGAGAGACCTTACACTAGCAATTTAACAGCACACCTGTGAGCTCTAGAACAAAAAAAAAAAAAAAAAAAAAAAAAAAAAAAAAAACCCAAGAGGAGTAGAAAGCAGGAAACAGTCAAACTCAGAGCTGAAACCAATCAAATAGAAACAAACAGGGCAATAGAAATAATCAACAAAACCAAAAGCTGGTTGTTGAGAGAATCAACAAGATAGATAAACCCCTAACCAAACTAACTAAAGGCCCAGAGCAGTATCCAAATTAACAAAACCAGAAAATAAAAGGGAGACATAACAGAAACAGAGGAAATTTAAAAAATTATCAGATCCTACTACAAAAGCCTATATTCAACAACACTGGAAAATCTAGATGAAAAGGATTGCTTTTCTAGACAGCAACCACATACTAAAGTTAAATTAAGATCAGGTAAACTATCTAAACAGGCCCATATACCAAAAGGAAATAGAAGTCATTAAAAACTTCACAACCAAAAACATCCCAGGGCCAGTTAGATTTAGTGCAAAATTCTGCCCAATCTTCAGAGAAGACCTGATACCAATAGCCCTCAAAATTATAAACAGAAACAGAAGGAACAGTACCTAATTTATTTTATGAATCCATAATTACTGAGATTATCTTTAACAAAAGTTTTCAAACCTGTTTGAATAATTGCTAATTTGCTATTTTTATGAGAAAAATATCTTTCAGGCATGAATATTAAAGTTTTTCGTATCAGAATTTTTTTATGACATCACAGCACTTTTATATCAAATGTTCCATTGTTACATCACAATACACCATTGTTATATCACAATACACCATTGTTACATCACAATGCTCCATTTTTACATCACCATGCTCTGTTTTTACATCACAATGCTCCATTATTACATCACAATGCACCATTGTTACATCACAATGCGCCATTGCTACATCACAATGCTCCATTTTTCATCACCATCAACATGCTCTGTTTTTACATCACAATGCTCCATTGTTACATCACAATACACCATTGTTATATCACAATGTACCATTGTTACATCACAATGCACCACTGGGTCATCACAGTATACATTTTGACATCATCATACATCATTATGCCAAAACAATGTGGCATAAGATACTTTATTTTGTGACATAATACGATTGTGACATTGCAGTTCTCTGTGGTGATGCCAGTAATATCTCAGTGTGACATCACAAGTCCCAATTATGTGCTTACAATGTCTCATTGTGATAGCAGAATGCTCAATCCTGATATCCCTCTTTCCACTGTAATATCAGAGTTCTCTGTTGTGACATCCCAGTGCCGACTGCAGCATGACAGTGATTCGTTCTGCCTTCCAAAAGATGAATGGTTGTCTTAGGGTTACTGTCACTGTGATGAAACACAAATGACCAAAAGTGAGTTGGGGGGAAAGCTTCATTTGGCTCACACTTCCACATCACAGTTCATAATAATAGGAAATCAGGACAGGAACTCAGACAGGACAGGAGCCTGGGAGCAAGAACTGATACAGAAAGAAGCTATGGAGCAGTGCTACTTACCCGACTCACCCTGGCTTGATCAGCCTGTTTATAACTCCCAGGATCCCTTTCCAGAGGTGGCCCCATAAACAATGAGCTGGGCCCTCCCCCATCAGTCACTAAGAAAATGCCCTACAGCTAGATTTTAGAGAGACATTTTCTCAACTGAGGCTCCCTCCTCGCCAGTGACTTTAAATTGTATCAAACTGACATGAAACCAGCCAGCACAACTGACCCCTTGTCCACATGACTCATCATGTGCTTCTGGGACTTTCTGTTGTTCCTTAAAATGTTCAATACTAGTTGATGAGAAACTACAGTCTTTGTATTGCTGTGTGAATCAACATTGCTATGATTTACATTTGATAGTTCAGTTGAACATTATTGCAGTTAAACTACTCCTTAGGAAGTCTGCATTGCATTACCTTAGTTAATTTTTAGATAAATAGTGATGACTTGTTAAGAAATAGCCTTTGAAACTAGACTAATGTAGACTTAAATATTATATAGGAAGTATTGCAGATAATAAACGTAGGGACTCCACTGGTTTAAGGCAGAAACAGAAAAAGAAGTTGTAGCTTAAATATTAGCATACACACTTATAAACACACATGTGCCTGAGTGTCTTGTGCACAAACACATATACTCACTCATGTACATGTGAAAATACACATGCAAGCAAACAGATGAGGAACTCAGAAATGACTCTGAATTAGTTGATAGTTTTTTAATATATAACAATTTCCAAGAATTAAAACTGAGTCACATTTTTGCTTTCCTGAAGGTTGAAATCAGAATTTATCATCCTAAATTGCACAAAAACAAATAATGTACTTTATCTATACCATGAAATCTTTTATTACATAAATATGCACAATGCATCTGAGTTCCAAGAAAGTTATTTTTGCTCATAGGATTATATTTGAAAACATTATTTGGCATAAATCACAAATCATGTATACTGAATACTCTAATGAACTGGATCAATTCTTGCAACCAAGAGCTAGCCATGTCAAAATAATACGAATGTTGAGAAACACATTTTTATCCCCATGTATGGCTATAAATAGTCAAGGCAAACACTGACTGGTGATTTAGAATATAAGTGATTATACTATTTTGCAATGGCATATGTGCTTTAAATTAAATTACTTTAATAAAACAAGAAGTTGTGAAAATATTGATTTTGGTTTAGGAAGTTGCAATGTATTAGCAATACACAGATAGTTTACTGTGTCTATATGTTTTCTGTATGTTAAAATAGACAATTTATTCCTTTTGTTATTAAAAATGTAAATATCTCTAAATTATCCATAATAAAAATACATAGGATTGGATGACCTTTCCAATCTGTTTACTCCAGCTCATGTGCTGTGAGATGACCATATAATAAAAAGACAATGTGAAAATCACATTACAAAAATGATTATTTAATACATGCATTTGTATTATATATATGCCACAAAGATTTATGTAGATGATAAGAATATTTTTACATGCATATCACATTTTATAGTAGATATTTTTCTTTTTCCTTTTTGCTGTTATCATTTAGTTTTTGCATTAAGTTCTTAAATTCTATAATGTGATGATTTGACAGAATAAAATTAAAAGAATTGCATCTTTTGATTTTATGCTCAAAACTTTATTTGATTGGAAAATAAGAGCAAATAAAGTCATATAACACATCTAAGAGGAGAGGAGCAGCATCAAGACACAAGTTCTGAGCATTTCCTAGGCACTGATAGATATGGAGAATTCTGAGTCACAGGATGTGCATGAAAGAGAAGACCAAAATAGCTTTCACCATGTTAATATTTTAACCCCATAGGAATTTTCTTTCACATCTTCTTAAGGAAGAATGTTTTCAACATCTTTAGTGAAAAATTTACTAATCTCCATTTAACCTTCTTGGAGGCGAGTAAAACTCTGCTTTAGTAATAAACATTAGAGGATTAAATATTAAGGAGTAAAAACATTATATAGATCCATCCATACATATGTATGTATATATAAATATACATAAATGTGCATATACATAATACATATATAAAATTTTTATAGATGTCAGATTTTATATGTATATATGTATAATATGCATATATAAATTTTGTATATATGATAAAGTACACATGTATATATATTGCATATATACATATGTGTATGTATAATAGATATATATATATTCTGGGCTGAGAATAAGAAAATTCAATCATGAAAACCTGAAGGCATGTCCTCAGAATTTGTGGTTAATATTCCTAAGTGTGAGCCCTTGAGAAGATTCATACATCATTATTCTGGCTTTGTGAGAGTTTCCTGTAACAGCAACCATAACTGGGACTCTTCTTCCCAGAATTCTCTTTATGATCATTGTTTGAACATCATCACATCCTGAGACTTCTAAAATCTGAATCCCATAGACATAATCTGTATGCCTGCTTCTGGGTGACTTGAGGTCAAAGGTGGAGAATACACTGTGCAATTGAATTTAAATATGATAATTCAGGAGGTTTTGTCAGTAGAAAATATATAAGAAGTGTATCTATAATCCACAGAAAAATATATGATTATGAACATATCATATATGATTATGAAATATATGAAATTATGAGATATATGAAAAGTATATTAAGATTTTTATGAAAAAACTCAGTCAAAATTAAATTATTACATTTGAAGTAAATAAAAATCTTACTATGTTTACTCCTAATAAAATCTCAGAGTTTGATAGAATGGAGAAGTTAGATAAGAAGAATGCTACAGTCATTTGCCAGCATGTTCTTTTGTTTTATGTGTAGAACATCTCAAGTATATGCTACAATTTGTGTGCCCCATTACCCTAGCATATCTTGGACAGGGGGAAGCATTTTAGGTCAAAGGTTTTGTGACTGGCTTGGTGTTTATGTTTCACTCTTGGTAGGGTACCTTCTTTTTTGTTTGTTTGTTTGTTTTTGTTTGTTTTTCGAGACTGGGTTTCTCTGTGTAGCTCTGGCTGTCCTGGAACTCACTTTGTAGAGCAGGATGAGCTCCAACTCAGAAATCCACCTGCCTCTGCCTCCCAAGTACTGGGATTAAAAGCATGCATCACCACTGCCTGGCTCAGTAATATTATCTTAAAAAGTAAGTGCATCCTATCCAGAAAATTGAATATCATGTTTCTAGAAGTAATATTTCATATTTTAATAAGAATATTAAGACCTTTTTTATTTGAGAAGGAAAAAAAGAACCAATTTATATGAATGGTCTAATAAATAATCTATATTAACAAATAATTCTTCCAAACGTCTTCAAAATCTATAAGACACATTATAAGTTCACTGTGACGGTTAGTGTTGTCAACTGGATCAATTTTTGAGACACACCAGGATGGGGATTATGTAGACTCTGGACATGACTATGAGGGCTTATTATGCTTGTTGGATTAACTGAGGTGGGTGACACTGTTTTCTACAGTTGGTGTTTAGAATGTATACAAAGGAGAATGTGATTTTAACAAAAGCATTCACTGCCATCTGCTTCTTCTTTCCTGACTATATATATTATGTGCTTCAGTCTTCTGATGCCTTAACATCCATATATTGATGTCCTAGACCGTTCAGCCATGATGTGTGATAAACCCTCCTTTGAGTTGTGTTGTTTTGTCAGAACATTTTATCATATCACCAGGAAAATAAACTCAGAAACCCATACCATCTCTTTAAATCAATCTTTAAATCCTCCAATATGTCTCTCCAGAGTGCCCCATCTTAGTTTGCTTTGCCAGATGAACATTTTTCTTTTTATATTTCTCTCATATAATACATCCTGACCACTGTCTCACCTTCACAGTATCCACTGATTCTGTTTTCCTAAAAAAAAAAAAATGCAGGCAACCAAAGGCAGCATAACAAAATGCAATAAGACTACACACACTCTGATATGAAGGCTGGACAAGGCAATCCAGTAGTAGAAAAGGGTCTCACAAGAAGGCCAAAGAGTAAAGACTTTATTTCTCTTTATTTCTCCTTTATATTATTAACTTCTCTTTAAACTTACTTACTATGAAATTCTACCTGAATCAATGTAAAACAGCTGAGGAAGACATGCTGACCATTGAAACTGGTCCTTAAACTATAGTGTATATTCTTTTTTCTCTTGACAACCAGATTCATCTTGATGTTATCTAGCTGAAATATGAGTTGCAGTGTGTTAGCTTACAGTTGTTCTTTATTTAAAATTATTTCATGCCGTAACTAGATGATTTTTAAATTAATACAGTGCACAAGAGCGAAGCCCGAAAGTGTTCTAGAGCCAGTTGCCTTTCTGTCTGAGCACAATGGTGTAGCATGTATGTGGCCATTTCATATGTGAGACTTCAGGCTTTGTCTTTGTCAAGGACTAGTGACTATGATGCATTGTGATAGTGAATAATATCATATTGCTTATGTCTCTTTAGGAAAGAAATTATTAGAAACGCACACACAAATCAGGTATTATTTAAAGACTTGTGCATTATTAATCAAAAAAAATGTTAAATCTATGTTAGAGGAAAATAATTCAAAACTGAAAATAATTTCACTGATTTTATTAAGTGCTATTGCTTCATTTTTTCTATGTAAAAAATGAACAATTGATATTTACTTCATTGCACAATATATATTTCATTTACTTAGAGAAGGGATAGTCTGTTTATAAATTCTAATCATGCCAGTGTGGATTGAAGTTCACTTTGTTGCAGTTTTTTAAGTTCTGAAATCAAAGTCTGTTTTTTCACTTAAACATTGTATAGTCAAGGACATATGAAAACTATCAGTGAACATAAATTTTAAAAATGTGAAAAATGATGAAAAATGGCAAGTTGATATTCTGCTGAGCCAGCAGAGTAAAGTTTGGTAGGTAAGGAAACAGAGCTGAGAGCTCTAAAACATCTGCTCTCCTGGGTACATTCCTACTAAGAGAGGTTATAGCTTGTCATTGAATAATGAGCCAAATAAAATGTGTGACTAGCTAAGGCTCATGAATAACATACTGTGAAGAAAGGGTGAAGCATACACATATAGTTAGTTTTATCTATTAAAATGTGTATCTTTGTTAGGGCTTCTATTGCTACAACAAAATGCCATGACCAAAAAAGTCAGTTGGAGAGGAAACAGTTTATTTTACTTACACTTCCAGATCATAATCCATCATTGGAGGAAGTCAGGACAAGAACTCAAGCAGGACAGGAACCTGGATTCAGGAGCTGATGCAGAAGCCATGGAGGGGTGGTACTGACTGGCTTGCTTCCCCTGGCTTACTCAGCCTACCTTCTTATAGAGTCCAGGACTACCAGCCCAGGGATATTCCCACCACAATGGCCTGGGTCCTCTGCCAAGATCACTAACTGAGAGAATTCTTTACAGTTGGATTTTATAGAAGCATTTCCTCAATGGAGGCTTGTTTTTCTGTGATTACTCTAGCTTGTGTCAAGTTGATACAAAAAAGTAGCCAGTGCAATGTGGAACTAAATACTACATAGAGATGTTCTAAATTTTGTCAACAATATCAAAAAAATTATAGCCAATTTATAGGTAATTTTATTTTTTCCTATTAGTGTGTAAATTTTCAATCAAAGTTGACTTCAAGTATATAATACTTTATTTAGTGTTGAAAATTTTACTCTTTTGTT
>JADRCC010572435.1:0-15898 GCA_019843855.1 Hylomyscus alleni | reverse complement strand
CCCGACACTGCATGGTTCCACTCATTTCAGACTCAAATTGCATTTGCTACACAGAAAAATTGTGAGATTATATTCTCAGCTGTTACAATAAGGGTTGCTGACCAGATGGACAGAGGTTACAGGAACGTGTCAAAAATGAAGTTCACGTAATTACTCTTTGCCCCCAAATCTCCTGGAGAGCCTGTAGTTTGGGGGAAGAGGGAAAACTTAAGATTTCATTTTTAATATCAGCTTGAAGAGAGACTTTTATATAGAGATAAGCTACTCTCCACCATTTAATGGAATTTTGTTTTGAAAGAGAGACTTCTCTGGGGGGCGTGGAGAGTGGTGAAGTAGCAGTGTGCAGAGAATCCTAATTTGTTCAAAATACAAAATTTTTAAAAGGGTAGCTCATAAAAACACTATCACGTGTGCACATTTAAAAGTTTCCAGATATTTGACCTGGTAACCTTGATTATTTAAAAAATAAAACAACCCAAATGTCCCAAATTTGTTAATATATTAAAGTACTTAAGGGCTGGAGTTGTTGATTAGTGGCAGCGTGTTTGACTAGCATACGTAAGGCCCTGGTTCAACCCCAAAGGTACAGATTTAAGTGTACCGCCGTGCCTTAATAGTGTATCGTGCGTTGAGAAGTCAGGGTTGCAAGGACTAGAGAATGGCATCACTTTGGACCTGACCTCACAGATGTACAAGTTCAATGCCTGATGTGGGCAGGAAAGCATAGCTTAGTCCTTTTTGCTTTCAACCATTGGCTCTATTGAGTCACATCCCCATAGGACGGAATTTATTCTTTTACAATTATCCTTCACAGTATGGTGGTTTTAAAAAATATATTTACCAAATTGAAAAACTATTATTAATATTTATGCAATCTGGGAATAAAAGAAGTCTCAGATCCATTAATAGTCATATCCCATCCCCCTTCATTCCAGCTTTTAGCATCATTAGTCCGATTTGTATCTCTCTGTACGTGGGTAATTCATACAAGCATAAGCATTCAGGATAGGACTTTTGTGACTTGCCTTTGCTTTCTGGGTCCACCCACAGGGTAACACATATCAGAAATCCATTCCTTTTTATTGTTGAATGATACTTTCTTTTTGTAGATTTATAATGTTCACTTCATCATTCATTAGTTGACACGTGTACATTTTCTTTCACTTGGGAACTGCCATGAAAATGTCACTGTGAACACTCAAGTGAAGGTTTGTGTGTGTGGACTGGAGACAGAAGCCCCTTGTGTGACAAGTCTGTATTTCATTTTCCAACATAAATTATCTTCATTATCATAAAACACTAAGACCAAAAGTAACTTTCAGAGGACAAGGTCTATTTCACCTTACTGTTATAGCTCATCATGAAGGAAATTCAGGGCAAGAATTCAAGGCAGCAGCCTGAAGGTAGGAATTGAAGCAAAGACCATGGACAAACACTGCTTACTGGTTTGCTGCTCATGTCCTGCTCAGCCTGCTTTCTGATGCAGTCCAGAGCCACCTGCATAGGAGTGGCGGGCACACACAATGGGCTGGGCCCTTCTGCAACAATCAAGAATTAAGAAAATGCCCCGTAGGCTTGCCTGGGGGCCAGTGTTATGGAGGCATTTTAACAACTATGGCTCCCCATCCTCACATATCTCTACCCTGGGTCAAATTGACAAAAACAATGAGGATATGGATGCACTATTTTTCAAACCTACTGTCAATGTGTGAGCATTCTGCTTTCTTAGATTCTGATCAGTATCATTATCATCTTTTTAAAACTCTACCATATTAGTGGGGGTGGAGTGGTCTTGAATGGTATTTAAGGTTGAATACTTCTATGTGTAATATTGGTGAGTATAAGCTCAAATACTTACTGACCATTTAGATAGATTCCATGAAGGGAATTCTATCTACTGTTGTCATTTGCCATGGCCTAATTTTACTACATTTGCTTGAGACAGGGTCTCATATAGCCGAGCCTGGTCATCACTGTGCTTAGCTGCAAATGAGCTACTGAGTTATTCAGTCACTGACTCCAGGTAGTAACCACCACCTCAGTTTTGTATGTTGCTAGGAATGGAGCCTGGCTCTTCCTGTGTGCTGGGCAAGCACAGTACCAACTAGGCACCGTGCTGACTTTTTTGTTTGTTTTATGTTTTTAGTTATGAGTTATTTTCATAGTCCTGGAAAATCCCTTACCAGATAAGTACATTGTAATTATTTTATCTCTATCTATAATTTATTTTTTCAATTTTTTGATGGTGTCCTTTGATGTACAGAGTTTTCATTTTGATCTCATTTTTCCCTACTTTAGTTTTTTTTTTTTGTCGTTTGTGCTTTTGCTACCTGACAAATCACATCCTAATGGGCTGATGTGCATGCATCAGCCACATTGGTGTTCATCCAAGCATTTTTAGAGTTTAACTTTTGTGTAAGTGTGATGACTTCATTTGCTTACATGTAAGTACATTCCAGTACTGTTCTTTTCACAAAGACATGCTTTTCCCCCATTGAATTGGCTCCAAAATCTCTTAAAAGTCAGTTTCCTGGTACTTGGAAGGTTTATTTCAAAATGCTCATTTTCAAAATTGTTTCAGGCCACATGGGGTCTATATGAATGTTAGGATTCCATTTGAATTCAAATTCCGTATGAATTTTAGAATCAACTTTTCAGTTTCAGTTTTTTTAAAAAGCCTCTGAGTTATGTTAATTTAAATAAAAATCTAGCAGTTTCTGCTTCATGGGGCCAGGCAGACTGTACCTGATAAGCTTCCAGAGGAGAATGACCTTTGCAGATAGGCCCATGTTCCAGGTGGTCAAACGTACCCAGATCAGGCCCTACATACCATGTGAAAGAACAGAAGCACCCTTCCACCCTCAGAGACAGAAGAGAGCCAATTGGACCTGGACAAATGGGAAGATCAGAACCCTGTACTGCAAGAAAGAACAATTAAACTTGGCAGGGTCTAGTGGAGAAAAATCACTGCATGCTAGCCATTGAATATTGTGGACATTCGATGCACTAATGGTAATTTTTGCCACAATTACTTTGTCTTTGAATGTTTGTATAAATGGCAATCATGTTCCTAGTTCAGTTCTTCCACTAAAGCCAATTTCATTCCAGTAATAACATCCAGCATTGAGTGGTTCATTTCGGTTTGAAGGCCACGTCATATTCACAATATTAGGCAAACAGCATGGTAGCTGTTTGTTACTGAGTTATTTACAAACATATTTAACACACACACACACACACACACACACACACACGTACACACGATAAAAAGAGAAATCTCCTTTAGAAGTCAGCTTAACAGTGAATATCTGAACATAAAGCTGGATACTTATATGTATGGACCAATATTAAAGGTGATAATAAGCCAGCTCTTGGAGGCTGAAGGCAGGAGGATCACAAGTTCAAGACAAACCTAAGTTGGGAGACACTGTCCCATGAAAACAAAACAAGACATGATGCTAGTAGGTTTATGAGTCAGGTGTTGGTGTGCATGTTAAGAAAGACTCTCCTATTTTGACTGCAGATATGTACTCAAGTTTAGAAACATCCAGGAGGCTGAGGCAGGAGGATGATATGATTAAAGCCAGCCTGAAAAATTCAAAAAGGAAGGAAAGAGAGAAGGAAGGAAGGAAGGAGGAAGGAAGGAAGGAAGGAAGGAAGGAAGGAAGGAAGGAAGGAAGGAAGGAAGGAAGGAAGGATGGAAGGAAGGAGGGAGGGAAGGAAGAAAGAAGGAAGGAGGGGAAGAAAGGAGGGAGAGAGGGAGGATGGAAAGGAGAGAGGAAGGAAAGAAGTAAAGAACTAACTTGAATAAGAAGAATCTTGAAATCCTTGATGGCTCTCTGAATTTTAAGAATGTGGATCCAGAAATCGAGGTGAAGATGTATGTTTTATCACAGCTGAAAAGTCTCTCACTGTTATGCATGTGTGCATATAGGTGTGTTTCATAAATTGCCTAAAGTATTGTTTTACTGTCAAGTGTTAAGTTTGTGGAAGTGTTGCCTCTCTTCAATATATCTTCCAGCTCTTGAGTAAAATGTCCCAACTAGAGGAGGACTCAGACTCCTGGGAATTATTTCTTCAGAGAAGAACCTTATCTACACATGTGGCAGGGTGGGAAATTACACCACTGACCTGGAGCCTGGAAGCACATTGCACTACAAACTTCTGGATGCGATGCATAGAGATGCCAGGACAGTGGTTCTTCAAACAAATAGTCTCTTACAGCTATATCAAGCCACTTGGGTTTTAGTCAATTCCAGGTATGGTCAAGTTGACAACCAAGACTAGCTATCACTTAGCCATATTATACAATGATCTCTTTAACGTATTCATCTCACATACCTGAAATTCACTGAGCAACACCTTCCCATATCCATATCTTTCTCCAGTCCAAGAAAACCACCATGCTAATCTCTAATCTCAATGCTCAATGCGTTTTCACAGAAGTTTATGCAATATCTGTCTTCCTATGCCCAGTTTATTTCACTTATCACAATGCTTGGCCTAGTTCCCCATCATAAAGCTGACCACATCCATGCATACTACAAATAATAAGATTTCCTTCTTTTCAAGGCTGAGTAGTACTCTGTGGTGTTGTCACATCTCCTGTATCAATTCATTCAGTTAACATATCAAGCTGACCTTTACCTTGCAGTTGTGAATAGTGCTTCGATGAACATAGGCTTGCAAAGGTCTCCTTGGCAAAATTTCATTTTCCTTGATCTGTAACCAGTTTGCCATTGTGAGTCACACAGTAGTTTGGAAGCCTCTGTACTATGTCCATGAGGACTATACTAATTTATATTTCCGCCAACTGTGAGTAAGGATTCTCTTTTCTTCATATTTTTTACCAAGTTATCATCCATGTCTTTGAGAACGCCTTTCGCAAGATGTGAAATATCTAAATGTGACTCCTGTGTATGCATGAGTATGTGGAGATCAGAAGCCAATGAGTGTTTTTCTCAATGCTTCTCTACCTTATTTCTTGAGACGGGTTCTCTCACTCAGCTTGGACTTTACCATTCAGCTAGACTAGCTGCCATATTTAGGGTTTCTAATGCTGTTAAGGGACACCAGACCACGCAACTCTTATAGGGAAAACATTCAATTGGCTGGGGGCTCTCCCACAGTTCAGAGGTCTAGTCCACTGTCATTATGTCTGGAGGGCTGGTAGCATGCCAGCAGACATGGTGCTGGAGAAGGAGCTGAGAGTTCTGCATCTGGATCTGAAGGCAGCAGGAAGAGAAGGTGGTACTGGGCTTGGCTTGAACATTTGAAACCTCAAAGTCCAACCTCAGTGACATACTTCCTTCGACAAGGCCACACCTCCTAATAATATTGTGCCCCTCCCTATGAGCCTATGAGAGCCATTTTCATTCAAGCCACCACACCAACTGACAAGCAAGCAGAGGGATCCTCTCCATCTTCAGGGCTGGCATTACAGGTGCATGCTCTCCCACTTACCTTTTAATACTGGTGTGGAGATCTGGTCCCCAGATTCTCGTGTTACCACTGAGTCTCTGCAGCCTCACATTGCATTTAGCTGAATGTTGAAAATTTTTTCCATGTACTTTTCCTTGATATGTATTACTCTGAAAGACATCTAACCAAGTCTACTGTGCTTTTTAGAAGGTGTGCTCATTTTCTTGCTCTTGAGATGTTTGTATCCCTTGTATGTAGTAGACACTGAACCTTATCTCACAGATCTTATTTGTGAATATTCTTTCCCACTGCGTAGCTTGCCTCTTCACTGACCACTGTTTTCTTTGCTGTAAGGAGCTTTTTTTCCCCAGTTTTCATCTTGTAATTTACAGTGTCAGCTCTTATGTGTAAGTATTTAATCAATTTTTCCTTGATTTTGGTGTCTCCGATAAGAACCTAAATTTATTCTTCTGCATATGGGTATCCCATTTTCAAACCCTCTTCATTGAAAAGACTGTTCTTGTTACATTTTTGTATTCTTGGCACCTTTGTAAAAAAATCAGTGGTCTATGAATGGGCAAATTTATTCCTGGGCTCTTTCTTCTTTGTTGACTGGGCTTTTGTTTGCCAGTACCTTATTATTTTGATTATTATAGCTTTATTTGTAGTATATTTTCAGCTTGGTTAGTATGATATCTTTTTCATCTTTGCTCCTTCTTCATTGGCTCTTCAGGTTTTAAAAATTACATATGACTTTTATGATTATTGTTATTTTTTTCAGTCAATCATTATACATTTTAAGACTTATTTTTATTTTATGCATATTGGTGTTTTTTCCTGCATAATGTTTGTGTGCCTATGGAAGCCAGAATGTGTCAATTTGCTGAGACTGGAGTTACATATAGTTGTCAACTGCCCCATGGATGCTGTGAATCAAACCTGGGTTGTCTGAATTAGCAATCAGTGCTTTCAACTGCAGGCCCATCTCTCTAGTACCATAGAAAATCACTAAAATTTGATAGAGTCTTCGTGGACTCTACAAACTTTTAGGTAATATGAATAAATTGACAATATTAATTCCATCGCTGGGCAGGAGATGGCTTCCATTTATTTGTCTTCTTCAGTTCACTTCATTAGTTTTTATAGTTTTCAATTCTAGATCTTATATGACCTTGGTTATATTATTTTTAGGTACTTTTAGAGCAATTGTAAATAAGATTGTTTTCCAATTTCTTTTTGTCTGCTAGTTCGTTGCATGCATAGAAAATTGCTGATTTTGTATCTGGAAGTTTTACTAAATTTGTTGATTAATTTGTTGTGGAGTCTTTAGATTTTTCTATACTTGTCCTCGAACCTTCTGTACGCAGGGAAACTTCAGTTCTTCATTCCCATTTGGAGGCCTTTTATTCTTTCTCTTGATAACAGAAATAGAGTGAGCAGCCATCTCGTGTTGATTTTACAGGAAAAATGTCCATCTTTTGGTCATGGACTTTAATGTTAGCTATGGATTTGTCACACACGTCTTGTGCTGGAGGGCATGTCTTTTCTCCCTCACAAGTTATGGATTTCATGAAAGGTGTTAAATTTTGTCAAATGCCTTTTCTTTGACTGTCATGGTGACCATACTGCCTTTTGATTCTAGTAATCAGGTAGAGGGTTGCATACTTTGAATAAACCCTGTATTCTTGTAATAAATCCCATATGATCACATGTCTTTAATGGTCTCTGAAATTAGTTTGTCTACAACTTATGAAGAAAACTTTACATCTATGTTTATTAGATATATTAGCCTATAATCATCTTTTCTTCTAATATCCTTGTTGGCTTTGGTGCTGGGATGATGCTGGTCTTGGAAAGTTAGTTTGGAGAAATTTTCCCTCTTCTTTATTTTTAGAAACATTTGAATAGGATGGGCATTCATTCTTTAAATCATTGAATTTAGTAAACTCATCAGATGCTGGAGTTTATTTTGAGGGAAAGTTTTGTGACAGTGATACCTTCTTTACCTACTGTCTGTTGGTTAAGATTCAGTATTTCTTATTTCTTGGTCTTGGTAGGTTGCTTATGTTTAACCATTTATCTTTTGTTTATAGACTGTCCATGTTTAGAGTACAAAATTGTTCATAGACACAATCTCTCATGAGCCTTTATTTACAAAATATCAGTTCTAATGTCTCTTTATTTTATGTCTTTTTTGTTTGTTTTTGTTTTTGTTTTTTTTGAGACAAGGTTTCTCTGTCTAGCCCTGGCTGTCCTGGAACTCACTCTGTAGACCAGGCTGGCCTTGAACTCAGAAATCTGCCTGCCTCTGCCTTCTAAGTGCTGGGATTAAAGGTGTGTGCCACCACTGCCCGGCTGTCTTCTTTTTTTAAATTGGAGTCTTATCTCTAATTTTCTTGATGCAGCTAACCAAGGTTTTGTTTACTGTACTTTTGTTCTAGTTTTTCATTGTTTCTCTGGTCTCTGTTTTATTTATTCAGTGAAGATATCTATTACCTCTCTTCTTTGAACATCTCTAGGCTTATGTTGCTTCTTCTTTTGTGGACTGGTTACCTGGTTAGTAGTTGTTGGTGGTGGTTTGGTTTTTTTATTTGTTTGTTTTGTTTTTGTTTTTCTGTTCCCTGAGACACAACATTAAGCTGCTTATTTGACAGGTTTGTTTCTTTAACTTCCCTTGTTTTGCTATGGAGGATTTAAGATATGACTTCACCACAAGGTGATTCTATATCTCAGGCCAGCCTTGAACTCACAACCTTCTGAGTGCTGAGATCACACGTGTGTACTACCAGCTGGGTTCTTTGGCGTATACAGTCACTGTGTCAAGACTCCTCTCAGAGCTGCTTCTGCTGCATCTCACACATTGTGCAGCCATTCCACTTTCATTTTACTTGTCAACAATGTCTCCATAAAGTAACCTTGCCTCATCATCCAGCTGTTTTCCCCACAGTAATAAAATATTTATAATTCTCCAACAACCCTCTGAAGCTCTGAAGTACAGCCGAATATAGTAAAGAAAGTTCCTAAAGAGTTTTAAGCAGCAAATGACTCAAACTTGTAGTAAACAGTCCTGGCACGTAACAACACAGCACTGTAGGATGTTGTGGTCGCTGCTGTGAATGATAATTTGAATTGTCCACTTGGTGAGAGCTGGAATCACCTGTGACACAGACCAGACACAGAGCTTCAGGATTTGGTGTTCACTCTGCTATAGCTCGGACTTGCTTTGGTCCACCATGCCTGGCTAAGCCCCAGGTCTTCCATTTTGGAATGGTAGTGTTTATTTTGTGCCAGTGTATATTCCAAGTACGTAATTTGCTTTTGATTTTTACTTTCTAGTACTTATTTTACTTTTTTGAGATTATAATATATCTACATCACTTCCCCCTTCCATTTCCTATCTCCAAACCCTTCCACATACCCCTATTTGTTCTCTTTAAAATTAATGGCCTCTTTTTTTCATTAATTGTTGTTATAAGCATATATGTAGGCATATATACATAAATATAGCCTGCTCTGTCTCTATACTATGCGTATGTTTCTAGGGCTGGCCTTTTGGTATTTAGTAACCAGTTGCTGTACTCTTTCTGCTCTCAGTCTTCCTTAGCTGTCTGTAGTTCTCTATGTAGGGCTGAAGCATCTTAGGTGTTCCCCTATTCGCTGTGGTGTGCCTATGGCTGTTGTCTTTGTTCAGTTCATGTTTAGGCAGTCATGTTGGTGAGGATCTCTGACATTCCTAGTTGATGCAGTCTCCTAGCTCCATGTTAAATATTTGTCCTCATACCCACCAGTAAGTGTAGTCCCCTTCTCTTATCAAGGAAACTTCTCTTTACAACATGTGGTGGCCATTACAGAAAACCACAACCAATCAAAATGCAGAGTTGTGGATCCCAGTCCAAATGGATACACCTACAAAATAACTCCTGCTCCTGAGGCTCAGTGATTGGTTCAGAAAAGAAGACAAAACAGTTATAAGAGCCAGAGGACCATAGAGTTTTTTCTGAGACTGTGTCTCCTAGTAACACCAGAAATTTGTTTTTAGTTTATAGGCACTCACAGTGAGAGATTGCCTTGAGACTGACGAGAAAGTTAGACGATGGAACAATACAATCTGAAGTTGTGTTGTATTTTGCATTTATGAGGTGAATGTGACCCTTCAAGGACAAGATTATGCTTCGGAAGGATGTATTTGACAAGGGGTTAGTCAAGATGCCAGCTGCCTCAATCTCTCACTGCTGTGACTTCTGCCATAGTGGACTGTAACTGATACTGTCAAGGTATTTTATCACAGCAATGGAAAGATTAACTAATATAGTTACAATTAGTAAAGAATACACTTTGCAATGGTCACTTCTTACTGTCAACTTGACTGGATGTAGGTCATTTAGGATACACATTTCCGAGTGTGTCTGCAAGACCATTTCCATGTAGGATTAACACAGGAAAGAAAATCTGCTCTGAATGTGGGTGGTACTACTTCATGGGTTAAGGTGCTAAAGGAAAAAATAAGGGAGGGGGGCAGATGAGGCAGATGAGCACCCACTGACCTTTCACTCTTTCTAGACTGGCCTGGACTCTGCCACTCCCACTGTCGTGCCTTGTCCACTATGATGGACTGCATTCTTCTGAACTGTGAGAAAAGTAGATTTTCCAAATCTCTTAAGTTGCGTTTTGTTAGTACTTCATGACAGTAATTAATACACCATTAAATTTGCTTTTAAAAGTCAAGTGTGGTGACTTATGTCCCTATGCCAACACTTAGGGGGCAGGGCAGGAGGATTACTACCATCCACTCACATATCACTCTGGCCAACAGTACCCATCTGATGCTACCACTTAGAGAGAGCATGGAAAGCCTTTAAACAGTATCCCTCTGTATCTGGATTCATGTTCTTCCTTATTTCTGCTATTGTTCTTACCATCTAGACCTAACTAATCTAGCACCTATACTGAGGATATGTTCAATGCAAGTTTGTTGGATGAGTAACACATAGGGCAAGTATTACATCTAACCAAAAGAAAATGAAGTCACTAACCAAGGCATGTAATTTTGACCACTTAAGGCCATATTACATTTTACTTCAATTTTATGGCAATTCTGAAAAATGATCTTTCTGAATCATCTAATTTAATTGTATTTAAAGAGTCAACTTCATTGTTTGTTAAGCACCTTTAGCCAATATTTTTATACTGGGTGCTTGTAAAGATACACAATCAGCCTTTTAAGATATTTAATTTTCTCTGCCACATATTATCCCCAAATGATATCTTCCATAGATAATTTATTAGGTTTTATAGGGCAGTATGCCTCTGTATGAAGGTCATTCTTCCTTGAGTTTTCTGTCCCTTATTTCTAAAATGTGCTCCTTTATTTCTTCTGACTAAATTCGACAACCTACTGTGCCTGGTCTACTGCTCATCCTGCTAGAACATTCCTTGCCCTCAAAGGTAACTTTTGCTTTCCAAGGTGACATTTGACAAGCAAAATTGCCCATCACAAGTTTCGATATGAAATTCACTTCAAAGGAAGAAATCATTTTTCTGTGTGACAATTTTATATTGTTCATTCTCTTCATGTCTTCAATACTAGAACTTACCCAGTGAATTAGTCCCTTCATTTAAAAGCTTTAAAACTCACCCATACCACCACTGATGGTCCAGGTCTAGGACCAGCTGGGAACTGTATCCACACACCATCTGAGTAACTCTGACCAGGAATCTTTTCCCATGCTGCCCCTTCAGACTCAGGTCCTACTGGGAGCAACATCCATGGTAAATCTCAAATAGATTTCAAAACAAAATTTACCAGCAGATATAAAGGAAATTTCATTCTGATCAACTGTAATGGTTTACATGAGAAAAACACCCCAGAATCTTAGGCATTAGAATGCCTAGTCCCAGTTGGTGGAGCTGTTCTGGGAGGTTTAGGTAGTGTAGACTTTCTGGAAGAAGTACATTATTAATGGTAGGTTTTGAGAATTAAAAGATCTTTCTTAATTCTGGTTCATGCTCTGCTTTGTGCTTTCAGTTCAAGATATGAACTCAGTTTCCTATTTCCGCTGCTATGCCTGCTGCCTGCTACCCTGATGTCTCTGTCATTATGGACTCCAACCCTTTATAACCATCATCAAAAATAAACTCTTTCTTCTTATAAGTTGCATTGGCTGTGGTGTTTTGTGATGGCAATAGAAAAGTAGAACTAAAGGAACAATTAACCAAGAAGACATTAAGCATCTAACGATGGCATACTCAATTTCATAAAAAGCTGGACTTCAAGTGACAGATCAATCTCAACTTATATATAGAAGGTGATTTCAGTATCTAGCATTCTCTGACAGCTAGGTCATCTGTATTAAAAAAAATCATTGAAACATCACAATTAAATGACATCACTCATCAAATGGGCTTGATAGATCTCTACAGAATATTCTGTTCAAACATTAAAAAATATACACTCTACTCAGCAGTCATGGAAACTTCTCTAAACTACACATCCTGGGACAAAAGACAAATCTTAACGAACTCAGAAAGATTGAAATAACTATGTATATCCTATCTGACCAGAATGCAACAAAACTTAAAACTGATAGCAAACAAAGATCTAGGAAGTACACAAACTGAAGTACTGAATGATGAATGGGTAAAAGAAAAAATCAAGGAAAAAGTGAAAAATGAAAATAAAAATACTGGAACTAGATAAGTAAGGATGAAAACACAGCACAGCAAACCCTCTGGGATATGACAAAAGCTCTCCTGTGAGTAAATCTTATAGCTGTACGTGTCTAGATTAAAAAAATCAGAAAGAGCACAAATAAATGACTTAATGATGCAACTCAAAAAAGTTGGAAAAACAAGAACAAACAAATCTAACTTTAGTAGACAGCAAGACAGCAAAACTTAATAAAATAGAAACAGAGCAAACAATACAACAAAAAAAAAACAATGAATCTAAGAGTTGATTCTCTCAAAAAAAAAAAAAAAATAAACAAGATCCACAGAACCTCAGTTCAACTAATCAAAAGAAAGAAGATATCCTAAATAAATAGAATCAAAAATGAACAGGAAAACATTGCAACAGATACCAAAGAAATCAGAATATTACAAAGAAATATGCCAATATTTCCTTAAGTTGAAAAACCTGAAAGAAATGAGTAAGCTTCTGCATTCAAGCAAACCACTAAGTTAAACCAGTGAGAGATCATCAGCAACCTACATTTGAAACAGAAAACAAAACAAAACAAAAACAAAAACAATTAAAAAAAAACGAATAGAAGTTCATACCCAGACAGCTTCACAGCAGAACTAAACTAGACTTTCAAAGGAGATCTTCAGCTAATCCTTCTTAAACTACTTTAAAATATTAAACAATGGAAGCCTCCCAAGCTAATTATTCAAAGCCAATATCATTCTAACACTAAAACCAGGTAAAGATACAACAACAAACCAACTAACCAAACACAACCTACAGACCAATATCTCTGATGAGCATAGACTCAAAAATCCTCAAAAAATAATTGCAAAATGAATACAAACATACATCGAAAGGATTATTTTCCATTACCAAGTTGCTTTTTATCCAGGAAATGCAAGGATAGTTCAACATATGTAAGTCAATAAATGTCATAAATAGCAAATGAACTGAAAGACAAAAACCGCATGATCATCTCAACTGATGCAGAAAAGCCTTTGGCAATATCCAATGTGTCTCAATGAGAAAAGTCTTAGAGAGACCAGGACTAGAAGAAACACACCCAAGACAATAAAAGTTATACAGGAGAAACCCACAGCCAACTCCATTCTAAACAGAGAAACATTTGAAGCAATCCTACTGAAACTAGGAACCAGAAGAACTGCCCAGTAATTGTCCCTTTCAATACTGTGCTCAAACACTACCTGGAGCAATAAAGCAAGAAAAAGAAAGTACATAAGTACCAATTAAAACAAACAAAAAACAAAACAAAACAAAAAAACTCATGCCTGGTGCTGTAATTGTAGCCAGGACCCTGTGCGTAATGGAGTTGTAGACCTTAGAGGAGAGTCTACTACTAAAATGTAGATTAACTAAATTAATACCGTTGTCAACTGCCTTCTAAATATTTATCCTTAAACCCATAGGTAAGTGAAGTCCCCACCCCTCATCAATCCAGCAGACAGAAGTTACTACAGACTCTACAACAGAGGCTGAGTGACCTTAGCATGCCCAGCCCCAGTTGGGAGGACTGTAACACAATCCCTACAGCAAAGACTCAGGGAACATTGCAGAAAGGGGGATGATCTGATGGTAAGAACCCAGGGACCTGGATGAGCACTGGGAGATAGCATGTACTAGAAATGACTGAATGCAATATTCGTGAACTCTCAGAAATATGGCTGCCACTACAAGACCTGTAAAGACCAGCTCAAACGCCAACCTAGACGGGAAATAATTCCATAGGAACCAACCTCTAGATGAACTAAAGGCAATCAGTGGAGGCTCAAGGAAGGAGAACCAGCTTTTTTCAGCTGGGTTTGGTGGGTTGTTTCTCTTTGTTTTCAATATTACATATGTGTGTGTAACCATTTCTATATATAACACAATTATTCTAGAAAAGAGGTTATGGATTTCAGAGGGGAGAGAAGGGACATGGGAGGGATTGGAGAGAGGAGAGGGAAGAGTGAAAAGGATGCAAATACAGTATCTCGGTGAGTGAAACTTAAAATTTAAAGACAGACAAGATTATTCATCATGGATAACTTGTTCCATGAGTCTCTCTGTTTCCTTAAAGTTCTTGTATATGTGTTGTTTGTTTCTTATTGGAGTTTGCTTATTTACTCTCTAAATTTTCCCCTCTGATTTAATTTTTATGGAGAGGAGTGGGAAATCTCCATGGAAGCTAAGAGGGAGGAAGAAACAGTTCAAAGATTTATATTTTTAATAAATCTTTTATATTTCTGTTAAATTTTTAGCAGGCCATGTGATCTTTACATTTATTCCACAGTGTAATTGCTCTAACCATTAGACTTGTTCTTTATAGAAAAATCTCTTGTGGACTGTTTGCAGGTTTTACAATTTCTATACATAGATGGCAGAACTATTTCTGGTTTAGCCTTTGCCTGTTTCTTTCCACGTGTCTCCAGAGTGTGGGTGAATGTAATGCGCACAAGCAGCCTGTGCCTGGGAAAGCCCGTTTTGTCCTCTCTTTCCAGGTCCTTCAGTCTACTTATGTCACTGTCTTTCTTGGATTTATAACAATGAAAGTCACCAAGGTCGTAAGCCAACTCTACGCCTTCTTGATAGAAACGTATGTTTTAATAGAAAGTTAATTTAATACTAATGTAATTTATACAACCCCTTCAAAACTGTTCCTTATATTTTCTGACTTAAAATATTCAACTGACTACTTACAAAGGAATAACATGTAGCAATTACGAGCTCTCATTTCAGAGAAAACATGTCTAAGGTGAATCTGCCTTCAGTCTCTCCAGAAGCTCCTTAGCTGGACAACACTAAGATGAGCTCATATACTCACTAAAGATATCAGTCAAATGAATACTTTTATTTGCTAAACCAAGCTATGTGTGATACTACACAGGTGAGATGGCTTCCTAAGCATGTGTGCCACACAGCCACAGAGGAATCTAAGTTAAAGGGGCCTTGCACACCCATTGAAACCCACAGCTACTGTATTTAAGTTTCTAATAATCTTTTAATAAAGAGTTTCTACTTTCCATTTTATCCCAAGACCTGTAAATTGTATAGGTAGTATTGCTAGGCAGTGGGGTACAATAAGCAAAGATTAAGGAAGGAAAAGTACATTTAATTATATACACATTCTTTTCTAGAATCCAGCCAACTGAAAGCAAAGGCACTCCCTTTCCTCACTTTAGTTATTCTTCACTGTAATCATTTTATGGTGTGAGTATGGTATCTTAAGGAATGCAAGAGAAGAATAAAAAAAGAGGATTTTTTTTTATATTAGAAGTTATACTAGTTCCTGAATGTGGAAGAGCAAGTGACTCCCAAGGCTTAGGTATGGCAGTGGAAAAGGGAAGGTTTAAGAGGTGGTCGCAGGATGACTAAGCACATCGCCGGATGACTAAAAGCACACAGTGTTTCCCAGATGCCACAGTGCCACTGTGCACACGAACTCACCGTGCTTGTGATGGCATCACGAGACCTACCCAAGCCCCAGCCAGACAAAATCCCAGGATGGAGCGGGGAGGTTGGCATCGCGTCCCACCTCTGTCTAAGGAGCTATTGTCAGTGGATGGCTGTAGAGAGGGAGAGTCATCATCTTTGCACATGTGATCTCTGATAGATCAACTACTCTGGAATAGAAGGTCATTCAAGGGTATATGAGTGGCACAAATTTCACTCTGTGTGTGTGTGTGTGTGTGTGTGTGTGTGTGTGTGTGTGTGTGTCTGTGCTGAAGGACACAAAGTTTTGAGTGAGTAGGGAAGGGGAATTGGGGAAAGACGTTGAATAAGATCAAAACATTG